>WOGJ01228399.1:291-15106 GCA_015342185.1 Leptinotarsa juncta
GTTTCGATCACCAAGTGATCATCTTCAAAAGGAAGATTGAACATTAAAATCTTCGTCGTGTCGAGGTGTTAAAATAACGATTTGGTGTTGGAAAAACTGCAGTAATATTCATTACTACTCCGCACTACTTCCAAACAGTACATCACAAGTCGTGCATAGACAGTTGAATAAAAAAGAAAATAGATAAATAACATTGTGCGGAAAAATTCAAGCTGCCAATTTGAAAAATAATTAGCAAGTTAACAAACAAGTGTAGTGTTGTTCCAATTTTACTAGTTGGTGGTTTCAAGGAATATATTATCATTACAGTGTCTCAACCAGTTTTCAATCTGTTTCTTGAATTTAGTTTTATTTTTTATACTTTTTATCCTATCTGATCCCAAATTTTCGCGCCCATGTAGCTATAATTTCTTTGAGGGTCTAATTTTTACATCTTGGTACCAAGGCGGTATGTTCCTTGTTCCTAGTATCATATGGGTGTTGAAGGTTGTTCAGTGATATTTTGCCCTCATGAATTTTGGAAAAGATTTTAAAGTGAAACAACTGTTTGATATGAAAAACACCGCTTTCCATGAACAAATTTCTACCGGAATTAGTCATTTTCTTATCATATATAATTTTTAAGATAAGTTTTGTATTACTTCCAGACTATTTATTGTTCACGCCGCCCCATGCTATAATTCCATAATTGAGTTGTGATTGTACTATTCCATAATAAATTGTTTTCAACTGGGAGATTTCGAAAATTTCAATAATTTGAAACGTGATAGAATTCCGCGTAACTTTCTGGTTGAATGTGACATAATATATAGATCCCATTTCTTATGTCGATCTAAAATTACTACTAAGTATTTGATTGTTAGTGGTCTCCGGTATTGAAGTCTCTTGATTCATTTTCATGGACGAGATAGATCAAGAAATATTCTACATTATTGTACACCTTGAAAAGCAATATAGAAATAATCCTAATTCAATTAGGTACCTTGAATATATTGTGCATTTAATAAAGATCAATATATGGCCTTTCTTCACAGCATGCAATTTGGATGAATATTTCCGAACATATTACAGATTCAAAATCCAGGGACACAGCGGTTGCGGCGATACCTGCTGGGGGCCGGTAACGTCAGAGAAAATATGCATGGTATGAAGATGTTTCTTTTTGGGAATAATGGGAGTAATGAAAACCACATCAAGAGGACCATTGGAGATATTTTTGGAACTACTTCGTTTACTTTCATTTCGAATTTGAAATGAAGTCTGATCTTCCAATGAACATATGATATACTAGCATTTGCTAGAGTGGGTAAAAAATTAGGGCCTACAAAACTTCTTTGTAGACAATATTCTTAACTAATCTGTCATTAGGCGCTAAAACTATCAAGCTGTTGGGTGAACTTACTCCTGAGCAAGCAACATAGAACTGTCTATGAGAGAAGCAATGTTCTCTCAAGTCAATACCCGCAAATTTAAGAGTTTGCCCCTGAGACTTGTTAATTGTCATGGCAAAGCAGGCTTTTAGAAGAAACTTTTAGGGGAAACGTTTAAATTCGAACGGGATATCATTAGGTATTGACGGGATTCGTGGTATTAATACAGTTTCCCCTTTCGCACACCCAGTTATTATAATGGCTTCCACTATATTGCGATGTAACGCTTTCACTTGCAGTCTCGTACCATTACAAAGTTTTGGTGGTTTTAAATTTTGCAACATAATTGGAGCGCCCACACGCAGAATAAGCTTATGACAAGGCAAACCTGGCGGTTTCAATGAATTTAAAAATTCTACGGGGTAATTAGTAGCGTCATCTGTATTAACCACAGATGTATAGACCTTTTCTTCACCCTCATGAGCATGAGCAGGATATCGTTGATAGCTGCTGCTTGATCGTTCTTTGGAGTAAGTATGGCACGCTCACATAACCATTCAATAGGCTTGTCATGTATATGAATAATGTCTGGATAAACTTTAGACAGCAATTCTTGAACCGTAGTAACAACTGTGCACAATTCTTCCGGGATGGTTATCATTCCATCAAACGATGGAAAATCATCATTACTGATTTTAAGGAAATCTGAAAATCTACCATCAGACTCATTTACATCCTCCATCATCCCTTATTTCATCCCCTTAGGGGTTTCATATAAACTTTCATCCACTATTTTATCCCCTTGGGGGTAGAATTGATAAAAATCCTTTCTTAGCCGATGCCTACGTCATAACATCTACCTGCATGCCAAATTTCAGCCCGAAACGTCCAGTGGTTTGGGCTGTGCGTTGATAGATCACTATGTCAGTCAGTCTTCTTTGAGTTATATATATTTAAAAGATTTATATTCAAAATTAAACACAATATGTTGCCTGAGTGTTATGTTAGCTGAGTGATCAGTTAACCTACACAAGTAGAATTCATACACACTCCACTAGAAATAGAATAGGAAATTTTTATATCAACAGAGAACATATAGGTTGTAACTCGTATAGTTCTGGTCTGATTGCATTTTATAATTTGCCAAGTCATATTTTTGTTTTGTATTTTATAAGTGACTGGCTGACTGTACTATGAAGAGCATGATTTGCCAATAAAGAATAATAATAATACTTAATTAAATCTGACAATCAATAATACCTGAATAATTATTTTCTGATGGCATTTATCTAATGGAAATCGTCATTTACTGATAGCACATATAATTTTCGAAAGAAAACAATTTGAGTGTGTTGCAGAAAAAAATATTTTTGGCGTTTCAAACCCTCTTAATATCAGAAAACATCTTCACTGAAATCGGAACTATAAAATCACTTATAATGACTTTATTTTCAACTTTTATTGATTTTGATACAATTCCTATTGATTGGTGCTCCTTGTTTGTTAAATGAATATCCAGCAAACAATATTTTCTTTGTTGTTTCTGTCCAATGTTACAGGGGTGTCAGGTCAACGTAGTATTACATTACCAAAGTTATGATTTGTATTTAATCAAGGCATTATTTATAGTAGAGTCTGAAAATTAAAACCCAATTGCATGTGATACAGCCAGAAGTCACAGAGAATAGTTATTTTCTAGAAGTGACTTGTGAGAATGCCTTACCAAAAATCAACTTTTGATTGAATAGTTATAAAATTTATTTGATTCAAACTCTTTGCTTGAGAAATGTGACTTTACTTTTAAAGATACAATGTGACAACAGAGTTTTTGGTGAATATTTTTGAGATTGAAATACCAGCTTTGTCTAATTTACGTAAACTGTAACAGTATCATTTTATAAACATTTTAGTTAGAACTTATGCTACTTTTATATGAGGTTCTAACATAATTTTTATATTGAAAAATTTCAAAGTTACCAATAACATTTTTGGAGTTGTTCAACCTATCTATTTCTTCCAAGTCTATAGATAACACTGTTTTTTTGTCCCATCTATTCATAGCCCCTAATTCAACAATCTTTATTCCTGTAATACTCTTATTTATAAACCAGTTATAGCTTCCTGACTCATTTGCTTCCGGAGATCCAGTGGTCTAAGATATTATCAGCTCTTTCTGTCCCTTTCAGCTCTTTCTGTCCCTTTGCATTCATTGGACTTGCAGCTAAGGTCTCCATTATATAGCCTCATTTTGTGCAGGTGTTCTGTTAAAGCAGACAATTTTTTATAAATGTTTTTTTCCATGTTTGTTCCCAGGTATATTTTTCTTTTTTATCGACCCAAGATTTTGCTGCCCCAACAGGTGGCAAAGGGTCCATGTAGGAAATTGTCGATCCTTATCTAGCATACTCATCAGCTTTTTTTTTGCTTATCATTCTTGAGAGTCCTGAAACTCGATCTAGAGTCAGTCAGTTCTTCATGTCATTCTTTATTATACTTGAATTTTTTTAACAAACTTCCTTGTAAGAAATTGATTTTATTCTGTACTTGATTTCGTGAAAAGTGTATGTTCAGACCAAATAGGGTGATGATAGATATTCTTGGACAGAAGTTTCCTGTTTCGATTTGAGGAACTAGAATAATCTCTTTTCAGATGGAGAATATCAATGGTTTTTTTTGACATATTCACTTTCAATACTCTTTCATATTTTTCATAATCTAATGATGTGGCGTTTCGTTCATGAGATTTCATCAACTTAATTTTTTTGAATAAGTACCTCTAGTTTTTTTCATCGATTTTTGTAGCCACTGAAATCAAGCTATGTTACAATACATGTGTTTCCCGACGTTCTCCTCCAAAAGAACATCCATCATTCTTTGTTTGGTGTCAAAAAGCTAGGAAGCAATATTTCAGAATTCAAAGATACATCAACTGCACACATGGACAAGGATGTGTGTTGCTTAAGTGTGCAGCTGTAATGTAAATTTCTACTCCTTCGGTATATTACCTGAATAAGAGAGTTACACCTATTTAAATTTCTATATATTTTACGTTTTGTTTGACAATTCTAAACCGTTTGCAATCCGATTTTGATGGATATATGAAATCATAGTACATACTCAGCAGTTGCTCGAGTAGAATTCTGTTCGTCTTATGCATTTAATCGAAATTAATTTGTGCAATATGCTTCAAAAGACATTTTTTGTGGAGGATTTAAAACTTCTTACTGTTTTTTCGGGTATATAACCTTTCACAACCTGAAAACTAAACAAAGCTAAATCATTAGAGAATATACTGAAGTGTAAAAGTTGCTGTGTAATATAAACCACTGAAAAGTCCAATTAGTCAGTGACTTGTCGTATTCATAAATTGAAAAAATCAGTTGAAAAAAATTGAATATTTATACTCAGTTTCGGAAAATGATCTTTTTCCGTTTTCAAAACCTGAAATTTACTTTGAAACTTTCGCCACAAATTGTGGATAGCTTTCATTCGTTTGACGTTTGTCAAAAGATCAAGATGTCCAGATGTCATAGATGACAGTCTATAATAACAATAATAATATTTATTCACCATTTTTATACACTTGGGTATATATGGTAAGTCAGTTGTACTACAGGCTAGTAAAGATAAAAAGAGAAGGAGATTGAACACAGATTCACCTCTATATACATATATACACACATATACAAGTAAACATAGATGCCCACAAATTAACTGAACATTTTACATCATTCACATAATTCAATCTAAATATAATTACGTCCACTGTGAATTTGATTGTTTGTCAGATTGTCAATTAAAAAATCTTGGTAACTGTAATATCATCTTTCTAAAAGCATAGTTTTAACATAATCATGGAATACTTTGTCACTTGTGATTTTTTAACTACATTTGGCAGCTTATTGAAGCACGTAATGGCATTATACTGAGGGGATTTTTTTATAGCTTGTTATGAGATGCTGTGGGATTTTTAGAAGATCACCATTTCTAGTATTATGACTATGATCTGAAGCAGTCTTATCATATAATTTATTGTTTTGCCTAAATAATGAAATACATTTAAGAATGAAAATGGAAGGGGCTGTCAATATTTTTGTATATATGAATACATATATTGGATGTTTTTTGAGAACTCGGTCAAGGTTTATATTTCCGTTTTCAACCTCTCTTCTCAGTTATGGCAACCAGGTACGATCCGTTTCTACAGAGCTATTCGAAATACCATTTTTACCTGCTAAAAGAATATGTGCAGTTTGCTTGAGTTTTCTGATTTTTTCAATGAGTTTCGTTGGTGATAATTTTTGTTTCACTTCATTCTATAGCATGATCACCAGTTGATTTTAGAATTTGCTCCGCTATCACCATCCTGCCATCTTTCTTCTCTTTATATAGGGATCTTGAGGTTTCACCTAAATAACCTTTTCCACAGGTCATATACCCAAAATAACAGTAAGCAGGAATCTAAATGGCGTAACGTTTTCAAATTGTAGCTGAAATAGATCTTCAGCCAATTTTTGATGGAATATTACATTTTCATAAACAACTAATGGGTAAAGGCAAAGAATTGCTGTTTGTTGGATATTCTAAGTGCCAAGACTGCTTTACGATTTAATATTTTACAGTATCGACACATTTGCCAGACTTATTTTGTTTTATATGTACATATAGATTTTTTGTTTTGTTATTTCTTGAATGTTTTATTATTTATTTTAATTTTTTTGAGAACCTCACTAGATGTTTGAAATAGTCACTAGTTAAGGAAATGTGAAACTAAGTTTAACAAAAAAGAAACGAAGGGAATGTTAATCAAATTGATAACAAATTCCTATCTACCCATAAAATTGTTTGCGTTTACTGTAATTTTATAACTTAGTGTTGAAGATTTTGAAGTTGTAACGTAAATAAGTCCATCCAAGTAGTATTATTCGACTGTTTTTCGTTTGATTACGAATGTTAGATGAACTTTATTCAACTATTTTATTGTGTTAAGTAGGCCAGTAGGTATATTGTTCCTGTATACAAATTGGTAATAAATGAATCACTGCAAATAATGTTTGTTTGTTTGTTTGAGTTGTAATAAAAGTCATGAAAATGCTTTCTGCACATAAGTCACAAGCTTTGGGATGTGTGTCATGTATAATTGGTGTCACAGCAGGCTTATTTTTGAAGCGAAATGGAAATAATATTCTAATAACACATGGGTTGAAAAGTCTTGGACCTAAGAAACGAAACGCGTTTTTTTTTTTGTTCAAATTGGCTTTATTCATCAACGTAATCTCCATCAAGTGTCACACAATCATTCCAGCGTAGTCTAACATTTCAATACCATGTATGTAAAACGGTTTATATTTTGCCACAAAATAGGTCCCAGTTTCAGAAATAATCTCTTCATTCGACTGAAATTTCTTACCGATGAACATTTTCTTTGCAATTTCGACATTCAAAAGCTCCAATAACGACTTATATCTGTTTAAAAATCTGTTTTAAATCTGTTTTTCATTAATCAGCAGTCGCTGATCGAATGATAACTCTCACAAGTTGAGAAACTTGTGCGAGCTAAGGACTAACGAGGTCTCACCTTTTAACGTGTGATTCCTAACATATAATATCCACCGTTGATGGTATTTCGTTTCTCGAGATAGTCGATGAATATTACACCACTCATTTCTCAAAATATCGAGGTCATAACTTTTCTAGCCGATTGTTGTGCTTTCGGACGCTTTGGATGAGGTTAATCCGTTGCTCTCCGCTCGGATGACTATCGTTTTGATTTCGGGGTGAAGGGATCTGTCTGTTTTATGTTTAAAATCTGTTTTTTCGTTAACCAGCTGTCGCACCCCGAACGACAACCCTCAGAAGTCGAAACTTGTGCGAGCTAAAGATTAACGAAGTCTTACCTTTTAACGTGTGATTCCTAACACGGGATGGATGCATGTTTCATCCATTGTCACACATCGGCGGAAAGATTCCGGTTTGTTATGTTTAAACATGGCTAAAAACACTGCTCAGAATCGTCACGACCTTCTTGTTTTTGGTCAACAGTGATCTCACACGCCACCCACTTTCAACACAGGTTTCTCATAGTCAAATGCTGATGCAATATAAAGCCAATATGTTCGTTTGACATCTTCATAATGTCAGCTAACTCACGCCACTTCATTTTTTGATTATTCAAAACAATTTTGTGTTTTTCTTTTATATTTTCTGGCGTTACTGCATCATTTGAACGTCCACTTTGTTCCGCATCATCGGTGTCTCTACGACTACGTTTAAAGTCAGCAAACCAACGTTTAATTGTTGTTTCCGATGTAGCGGAGCTCTTATAACACTCTTTTAAGTCATTGCTTTGCTTGAACGGTATTTTTCCCATCAAGAAGCAGCGTAAGATTAAAACGCGCAATTATATTTGATCCATCGTTTTGAAAATAACAAAGTAGTGTCACTCTTACCACAATAACTCACAAACTTATGAGTAGAATATCATGAAATTTCAACACCTTCCATTAGAAGGTTACTTCTAAGTGAAAACGCGGTGAATGCAATGAGACTAACGCCATCTATGTGTTAGGCCCGAGACTTTTCAGTCCAGGTAGTATTCAGTGGTTTTATGTTTTTGTACTGTTTGCGGAATATGAAGAAAAAACTCTCAATGAATCAGAAAGCTTTTGAAATATCGGTGCCAATTCTAGGGATGAGCTATAATTGAACACAACATTGATTAAACCTACTGCTGGCAGTTTTTACGAGCTTTCTCATCAAATATTGTTTTTTAATATTTCGACTCTTACTATTGGTTGTTTCAAAAGCTCTGTTCGTTTTTTTGAGTCTACTTTAAACTGTAATACCTCAGTTGATACTTATTCAATTTATTCAAAGTAAGCGCCAATGTAACACAGGTCGATTATTTCCTTCAACATAAAAATTGTGTGCTCTGGATTCGAGGAAGTCGACGATTGGCGAAGGTTCTACTGGAGAGAAAGTTATCGAAGTTCTTGAAAAGATGGTAGTCGGTTGGCGACAGTATGGGGAGTATGGCGAGTGGGGCAATTGGTTTACTTTTCGGACAGTGATTTGTGAAACGTGCCGACGGACGTTGTGGAGCAGAATCGGACCTCTTCTCTTGACTGCTGACTTTATTTTCGGTACATTTCATCGATTCTCCCACAATAGGACTCTGTTGTGATGGTTTGGCCCAATTGCAGAAAGTAATAGTGAGTTACAGCAGCTGCTGACTACTATACAGTAACCTTCATCTTTTTTTGGTGGGTTTTCGCCTTTAGAAAATGCCTGGATGACACATCTTTGTTCAATCACTGTCCGGAACGTCTCCTGTTGTGGTAAAGGATTGAGTTCACATCACATGTGACGATCCGACACCAAAAATTATCGTTTTAGTTGCGCAAAAGCAAAGAAGAACATACTTCGAAATGTGACAATTTCTTGTAATCTCAAGGTCAAACCTCATGTTCAAGGTCATACGACGTGCTCGTAGCTCGTCATATGACGTGTACATAGCTCAAGGTCGTGTGACGCCATTCAAGGTCAAGTGGTGAGAGAGGTTCAGAACCGTCATTAGCATTCTACTACCTCGTGATGTAATAATTACTGGCGATCGTTCAAACCGGGCTTTTTTGGCAGCGCTTTAGTTCAATACATAGTACAAAATTCTCTATCAATCAGTATATAGCACAACACAGTAGGCTAAATATTTATTGAGATATGGAGCTACAAAAACACATTATATTAGTACGCACAAAACTTTTGGAACAACCTAATAGAATGTAGTGAATCTCTATAAATCGTAGAACGACACCTATCTCCATGTAATATTTGACGAACTAGGAAATTCCTCAACGCAAGTCATTTTGTCCAGACTCCATTTAAAATAAATGCAGTGAGATTCGCAAAATGTGAAAGATATTTTTTCTCATCCTAGAGATTAAAGATCTTATTCTCATGAAGTATTTAATTCAAATATCTTTAGATCAATCAATAAAAAAGCTATACCTACATCAAAGCTAATTTATGGATTTTTTGGCCATGGTCTGTAGGGTTTTATGCCTGATGTTTCGTCTACGAATAAGCTAGACATTGTCTAAAGTTTTCAGGCAAGTACTCTAGTTACGTCATCGCTTTTGGTAAACTTTACCGCAGTCGTAGACGAAACGTCAGGCGTAAAAACATGTAGATCACTGCTACTATTTTTATATTTTTGTAAGATTCTATGTTCGGTTTTTAATTATTGGAAAACTTATAATTGAATTAGACATTATTTCATTTCTATGTGTATTATTGCTACAATGAGTCGTTTTCAATAGATTTTCCGTCTTCCTGGGATAAAATTTCAAAAACAAAGTCATTGAGAGAAACTTTCAGGTAATAACAGTACCTATTTTATATTGGTGATGTAAAGTTTGAAGTCCCGTTACATTGACGTATAACTGAAAATATAATGAAGTGAGATATGTCACGCCAAGACTAAGTATAATAATTTTTTTTGAAATCGACAATTTATATATTTTTATAATTTTGTTCCAAGGATGAAGCTGTTGAAGGAGCTTTGAGAGATATCGGGTTGCTGTAACAACTTTGGGACATCTTCTGTTTGAACAGTGATTTTGTGTTCAAACTTCTTGCCATGATATATGTATTACTTGTGCCTGAAATTTTACCATTTATCTTTATCGATGTGATAACTTCAAATTGAATTCCGAATTTTCAATACATCCACGTTTGTGTCAATTTTTCAATTTTATACTGTTGTGTCAAAGTTTTCTTGCCAACAATATTGTGCAATTACTTTTGATATCTGACTATATTTTTATGATCTGTTATACTCTTATTTTTTAAATACCTCTATTGTCAATGTCAATGTTAGGCAATATACATAGAAATAATTTAACGATAAGATTGAAATGTTATATCCATTCGAACATAAGAAATATCAAAAATTTACTTTTTATACAACTAATATATATGTTTAACACTGCACGATACATTTACTTGAAATAAATATACAATATTCAACTAATCTTGTAGCGGTAGTTAACTTTTTTATTGAATGTTTTGATGTGTGCCAAATTGTAGTGGTTGTGTATAGAATACAGATGCATTTTTTATTTCTTTTTCTTTTCCTCTTAACTCCCTGGTCAGACGCCACATTAAAAGCATAACGAAACAATTTTCAACGTTGTTTCTTCGATAACTTTTCAACTACTTTAATATGGTGTCTGATCGCCTAACTTAGCATCCTTACTTACTGGAGTCGGGTTGGTTGTTTTCCAAAGCTTGTCCAAATCACGTCAATATGAAAGTGGATACAGAAGTGATTTTTCGAGGATTCCAACGGCATAACCGATAGGTATGTGAAATTTTTTTTCCATTCCATCCACATTCATATTGATGTTGATTTATATGAAAGACTGATGCTCTCGTTTGTTCTAGGAGGAGACACCGCAAGGGTTCTTCGACGATCACGGTCTTGGTTAAGAGAGCACGAAAACTTTTTGAAGACTTTAGTCGAAATCTCTGCTAGTATTAAATTTTTCACTCTGTAAGCAATAGATCATAAGTATTATGGACTACCGTGTAGTTGAGCAATTCAAATAGAAAATAACTCCTATTTGTTTGAAGTGATTTTCAGGGGCAGAAAACATCTGAAACAAAAAACACAATTCAATGCGAGATTTGCACATGAGATTATACAAAACCACGACACGTGCTTCGCTACACAATCGTATCTTTTGGCGTCACATCGTGACCCCCCGAATATACTATTTTATAACGTGCGTCACGAAATGACTCATCTTCGGGCGTCACATTGTAACAGCCGAATATGCTATTGTAAAACGTGTGTACCGATTTGACGCCCGAATATGCTATTTCATAGCGTGCGCCAAAAAATGACGCGTCTTCGAGCGTTACATTGTAACGCCCGAATATGCTATTGTATACCGTGTCACGATGTGACGCCCGAATATGCTATTTCATAGAGGGCGTCAGGATGGGACCCATCTTTGGGTGTCACATTGTAACGGCCGAATATGCTATTGTATAGCGTATGTCACGATGTGACGACAGATGTGACGCTATTGTACAGAGTGCGTCATGAGGTGACTGTTCTTCTGGCGCCACATTTTGACGCTATTGTTTAGCGAGACATGTCGCGGTTTTGTGAACTTTCAAGTGAAAATCATACATTAAAGTGCGTTTATGTTCATCAGGTAGTTGGCCCAAGAGATTTTCTTGAAAACTTGCTTTTTCTTGCTTTGCAATCAAAGCTTTGCAAATCAAAACAATCAATATAGTAACATTGCAATACGACACAGTGCTTTTAATCTTTTTTTTTGTGAATGTGCCTGTCAAAATTTCAGAATGTTATTTTTACCGTGGCAAAAGAATCAAATTTTTTGCCAAATCATTTAGTTTTGTCTTGATGTGGGTCATTTGAAATGATTGGATGACTAGTGAAAATAATCTTTTTTCTGTTTTTCTAAAACAATATGCTAAACATTTTTTGATGGATGTGTTCGAAAGATGCAGTGAAATTTTTTAATCAATGAAAAATATGAATGGTTATAAATCAATTGATGTTTTTCTTCCAATGTTGAATGTGACTAAAATGGAGATAACAGCTTTTGATAGTCGAATGGTCGATTTTTTTTATTTTTATTTTTGTCTTGGTCGTCAATTGCCAAGTGGTTTGTGTCTGCATAAATATGGAAATTCTATTATCAGTGATAATTTGATACGTGAATGATTTTACTGTGTAATTGATGAAATCAATAGGTTTCTTGTTTTGATAATGCAACTTTTTCTATAGTCTCTTAAAATTCATCGTCAATAACTTTAAATATTAAAGGAGGTTTTATAATAGAAAGAAAAATAAGAGAATGGGTGTCAATTGAAATACGACATTGTGTAGAGTATTATTTTTAACCTATCTTGGTACTACAATCTTGGTATGAAATATAATCACTTCTCTAAATAATTGGTTTAGCTACAAAAAATCAATCTGAAGAAACCTGATGATGTATCAAGTAATGTCTTGGATAGTGGAACAGTTTGCTATAATCTTTGAAAAACTGCAACTAAACTGAAAACTGCAGTTGCTTTTTGCAGCATTATAAACCTGAGGAGCATAATCTTTATTAGAATAATTATTTTAGTAGAAGCCAAACTTAGTGAGAAATCTTATGTGGTTCAAATTGGAAGAGATATATTTTTAGAAGGGAATAAGTTCAGAAAAAGGTTTTGACTTTCAACTTCACCATTTTGATCAACAAAATGAGGTAATCTTCCAAAGAAAGGAAGGAAGCAGTAACTCAATAAATAGATGTATAGATTTTGCAAAGAAGTAACTTTCAGACGTAAAATCTGTCTGAAAGTAACGTCTTTGCATGATCTACACATCTTTGTGGAGTTTATTGTGAAACTATTTGCTTTCCTCCTCTCTTTGGAATATTCCCACATTTTATATGAAGACGTAGAACTAGAAAGCCGAAACCTTCCTTTCCCATAAAATTGTCGTATTGAACTATTAAATTATACTAAATTCTTTTTATATGAATGGAAATTGAATTTTACCATGCCTAAACATCGCTGGATCAAGCTTACAAAAAACATTTTGCTCAACTTGTTTTCATATTTCAAATTTTATCTCCAACATTTTGCTGTATTCTCTTTGAATATGCTTTGTGTTTGCTCATATGCCTATTTATTTTTTATCAGTATTTCTCCTGTCTATTATTGCTTTTTGTACTCTAATGTTATAATAAAAATAACCATGCATAATTGTTTTTCTTTCGAATCTAATCAAATATTCAACACAATCATCAGGAATAGACAAGCACTATGAAATATGCAATAATGTAGATAAAAATATATAAACAAATAAAAATACAGTAGGTACGTGATAATTTATTTTTTTGAAGTTATCTTCAGTATGTATTTAATGTGGAAGTGAAATATTTGGTTATTTTTTATTATGGTAATGATTTTAATTCTTCTGTAGGAATTAGGAATACATATTTTCATTCATTAAAATAAGATGTATTTTCATCGGTTCAAATGAAACACTTCATGACATTTTCACTGTTCAGCGAAACATGTGTTATATTTTTCAAATATAGTTTGTGGAGATCAAATCGTGAGTTGTAGTTTATGAAATTACTATGGACCTTCATCAAGTAACGACCGAATCAATTAGAAAAAAAAAGAAAGGATACGTATCAGTTACTAGAATTCATCTTGGAATCTGATTAGTAAAATCCCACAACAAAATTTTTAAACCGTGTAAAATATCCCGCCAATTGGTCTTCAGCATACCGACCAGTTTTCAGTGCATCCATGCATATATTTCATTCTCCGATGCTACATGCCTACATGTGATTGTAATTTTCATTATCCTCATGTGCCTGCTTCATTTCCGGTCGACAGGTAGCGGCTCTTTTTGAGTCAGCTGATGGCTGAACTAGATTGCAGCCTCTGCCTCGGGTCGCTAGATAGCGCTTTCTTTCAGTTGATTCGTCCGTGCGCTTGTTTCAACTGTTGGTCACTAGATGGCGTAGTGTTCCTCAATTTCAGTTGACTCGATTACAGTTAGCAACATCCTTGTTATTATCCCAGTTCACTAGGGCTCGGATGGACTAGGAACACGACGTCTCGCGTCCGGACGTCCCGCACTTGCGCCTCCATCATTCGTCAGTAACGGTCAGCCATTAGAGAATGGGTCAGCTGTGTACAGTCTTCGGCTTCTAGCAGACGCGACCACGGTTTTCAATGCATCCGTGTGTCTGTTTATATTCCGATGCTAGATGACGCCCTCTTTTCCTCTATCGCCAATATCATTTTTACTGCACTTCTCTGCTTGCTTCATCTTTTGGTCGGTAGATGGCGACCCTCTTTTTCAAGTCATTTGATCTATATACAAAGCTTGAACTACAGTCTCTAGCAGTAGCGCCATTGTCTATTAAATCTTTAGACAATGGTAGCGCTAGCCTTAGCCTCGGTTACTAGGAACCGCCCTCTTTTATACAATACCATTGTCTAAGACGGTGGTCTCCAACCTGTCGATCGCGAGTTACCGGTAGCTCGCGGAGGCAATTCTGGTAGCTCTCACAACGATTTTAGTTTAAAAAATACAAACTGCAAAAATCAGAGAAGCTTCCGAAAATTCCACAAAAAAATCATAATATTAAACATAAAAAGCGGCAACGTTGCGATGAGCGATCTGCAGCTGACGCCATCAAGATAGAATCGGCTAGAACCGACCAGCCGGACCAGCGCGTTGGTGTTCGAGAACGATCTGGCTTGCTTTGAACGGGATAAATACGCACGGCGCGGCGACATTGCGCTTAGTTTAAAACTGAACGCGTAACCAACGTTCAGCGGTTGGGTTATTAGAGAACAACAAAAATAATATTATGGCAAGCAGTTGTAAGAAG
>WOGJ01228676.1:0-15045 GCA_015342185.1 Leptinotarsa juncta
TACTTGAAACCATATTTGGCCTGTTGGTTGTTGGTTGGTTGGTAAGTGATAAACTTCTACATCGCTCAACCGATCGTAATGTAACTTGGCATGTATAAGTAATTTTTCATAGAGAACGTTTTCATGGTATCAATTTTTCTGTAACTCGCCACTAGATGGCGCTGCAGAACAATGTTTTGAAAGCACTGTTCTGTAACGCTGCGCTCGTCTAAGTTCGTTGATTCTGATTATATCAAATCATTGGAACAGCAGCAATATAGCAACATAGTACTTGTTATTGTACAGTTTATAGTGTTATATGACTAAGTAGCGATGGCTAATGTATGTAATTGTGTTTGTTTATTTTTTATTCAATTATTTCAAATGGGCTTTGTCAATAAGATATGAATCTTCAGACAATAAAGCATATTTTGATTTGATTTGATACTATTGATTTAATAAGTGATTTTCTTAGGACATTTCATTCACGATATTTTTTTCCTTAATAATTCATATGCAGTTTTCTCAGTGTATATATAACGTTACGGTTCAACAGCTTTCGTGCCTTGTATTCATATCTCCGAACTGAATTAGTTTCAAGATGATTATAAACGATAAGCAACATCATCAATTACCTCAAAAACCGACATCGCAAACCCTTTTCGTGCAGATTATTAACAGAAAAAATCTCTCGCCGAACCTGTTTTTTACCTAAAGGGTACACAGGCACACCTCAAACAAAACTTACTAAAGATACAGGGACTGAGGCAGAGGCTGAGATTTTCGTGTCACTTTTGAATCTTTGGGCCGACAGTCATTAATCTTGTGTCTCCGAAGAATAGTCACCGCTGGTTGCTTATCTCTAACCCCTACAACGGTAGATCCAACAAGCTAGCTGTTTAATGCACTTAATTAATAAAAAAGATATGTTGGACCTCACGTCCGCAACTTCTTAGGCGACACGATCGTCGATCCCGATAATTATTTATCTGATTAAGGAGATTAGGCACGAAGTTCATTGTTTGTGTCCACTGTAGGACATTAAGAGTTTATGGGTTCGTTGAATATGACATATCTCATGAAATTTTAGTAAGAGAGGAGTAATAATCAAGTACCTACAAGTTTTGTTTTTCATAATATTCATCAACCATTCACTTTGGTCACTTAAAATGAACTACTATTACTTCTACAATTTTGGCTTCTAATATAGAGACCGATTTTTCTTATCAAATGGTACATTGATATATTCTGAGTCGTAACAGATAGGAAAACAATTAAAAGGGAAAGAAGTTTACTGTCATCGGGAGCAATACAAAGATCGAATAAAATTTACGGGGACTTTGGCCCTTCACGAGTTATACGGGGAAAACCAAAAATGCTGTTTGTTTCGAATGGAATTGTTATTTCGATGGATACCAAAAAATGTAATGGGAAAATGTTATTGTATTTGAAGTGTACTATGACGACGTAATAATAAATATTCGATAAAACGTTTCATGTGTACATGGCCTACATCATTTTTTTTAATACAGACCTGTCTTTTTTATTACATATATTGATGAAGCAATAAATTCACAATCCAACGGTATATCACATTTGATAATCTTATACCTGTTTATTTGAAATAATCAACATCATCAGTGACAACAATTTTAAATTACGGTCTTGTCGTTACTTCTTTTGTAAATTGTTTCGATTTTTTCGAAATATAATCCAGATAACCCAATAAATTCGACAGGTAAGTACCCTAACATAATGAAAACTCGTACTTTTTCATATTGGAAATTTTTGTATTGCCGTAAATCTTCTTTCAAGGCTTATTTCTCCCTAATTAATTATAATTCGTAATATTTTTATAATTCTCAATCCTGAAAGTAACGAAAATATCAGTTTTTGGTCAAAATTAGATGGTTGTATAGTTTGGTATGATCAAATAGCATCTCAATTCATTTACCATCTTGAACACGTAGGCTTTGTTTGCTTTGCTTACCAAAAATATATTCAAATGATGAAAGGACTACTATACTACTTAGTTATGCAAAATCAAATAGAAATTCTCGTTTAGCAAGGAATATGTATGTTGAGCTAGCCCTGTATTGTCGTATTCTGAACATGCAAATATTTAGACGATTAGAAAGAAATTTGAGGGACTATGAGGGCATTTGACAGAAAGAAAACAAAAAAATATGTGGTTACTGGCTGTGTGAGGATTCAAATAAATGTTATGGGTAAGCAATAAAAATTTACACAAGGAAAACATCATTGTTTTCAATTCAGATTGGCCAGTCACAAAAATTATGCTAATCAAGATTGTTCTTTACGATAAATTGCGCATTAAATGGGGATTTCTGTAAAAAAACTGTAATAAAATAATATAGACGGACGAATCAAAATTCACCAACAATGGTTGGTTTAACAGAAATATCAATTATAGGTGGAATCATACAAATGAACATTTACATATGCGAATACAATTTCCAAGAAAGGTTCGGAATAAATGTTAGGTTGGGAATTGTGGGAACAAACATCCTTGGCCTTTTTTTCACGATGATCATTTGAATAATGAAATTTACCTTCATTTTCTATTCTATGAATTCGATGGCTCTTTAGATGAATTGCCACTGAATATCCGCCATGAAATACAATACTTTCAACAGGACGGCGCTCCTATCCATAATGCAGCAATAGTAAAGGAACATTTGGATTCAAGTTTTTAAGAAACTGGGTTGAAAACAATGGACCAATGGCCAGCTCATTCCCCAGATCTTACTTCTTTAGATTTTTTGTCCGGGAATACATGAAGGATACATTTTTTTCAACACCAAGTACAGATATCGACCATCTCAAACAAAAAATTAGAGATGCATGTATTAGAATGTATTACACCTATTATGCTGGAAAATTGCATTGCATGTGCATTCAACAAAGAGGTCGTCAATTCGAGCATTTAGTGTAGACTGCCATGTAGCTTTGATTCTCCGTATTGATTTCATTTTCCCCAAATCTTATGATATAATCAATTGTTTTGTTGTTTGATTGTTTTCACTGATGATGGTGGTTATTTCAAATGAAACGCTACTGAAATATCAAATGTGATATACCCTAGGATTGTGAGTTTATTGCTTTATCAATATCTGTAATAAAAATGACAGGTCCGTATTAAAAAAAAATGTGATGGTGGCCATGTTGACACGAAACGTTTTATCGAATATTTACTATTACATCGTCATAGTACACATCGGATAACATAACATTTTCCTTTTTTATTTATTGATATTCTAACATATCAATTCGAAAAATCCAAAAACAGCATTTTTGGTTTTCCCCGTATAACTCGAGAAGGGGGAGAGTCCCCGTGAATCTCCTCCGACTATTGTATTGTTCCAGATGATAGTTACCTTTCTTTCTTTCAATCGTCTTCGTATCTGTTACGGTTTAGAATATAGCAATGTTATTACATTATAAAAGAAACGGCATGTACGTAAATTCATTTTAATTCAATGAACTACTACTCAACAGTTTGGAGTGGAATTCTAGAAAGTTTAGGTTTCAAACAATCATTCTGAAGGTAAAAAATCCGTACATTTTCTAAACAACTATACGTTGTGACCCCACCTTCAAATAAAAAAAAATATAGAACAATACCACTAGTAAAACCACTAATAAAACTAACTAAACTAAACTAAAAACTAATAAAACCACTAATACCACTAATAAAACTAATTTATAAAATGATCTTGAGTTATTAAAATGAATAAAACTTTCCTTGGACAAGTCGTTTTGTTTTTTACTAACGACTGAGAGAAGTTCACAATTGAAGAAAACGATAAATAAATCTATAGACAAAAACATATATTGTGTATATTTGAAAATTTGGTGAAGGCATCTGATACGGATGACTAACTAATATGCCAACATTACTAGTAAAAACAATATTTGAAAGACTTTTTTCGTGAATGACTCAGTAATTTCTACTGTTTTACAGTAGAGAATCTGCTGATGTGTAATAAAGGCAAAGTGAAAAGTTTACCCCTAAAAGTTACTGAGTAATATAAACCACTGAAGAGTCCAATAAGTCAGTAACTTTTGTATAAATAAGATAAATTTTGCCTACATATTGAAAAAATCAACTAGTCTACAACTATCGCATATGGTATCTGAACATTCAAGTTTTTGACGAATGTCACGCTTATTCCAAAAAAAATGTTTTTAACTTTTTAATTCGATGTTCTTTGAAAGTGTGTTTTTTAGTTTTTCAAACTATATTTCTTTTTCATTTTTCAGTTTCGTATGCTATGAAAGCGTGTTATTCAGTTTTTTGAACTATATTTATTTTATTTAAACTTTGGGATCAATCAGTTGTATGTTTGAAGGTGATTGACAATGTTTCATGATGAATTTCACTAGTCCGTCCATTGTCTAATATAGTGAATGAATTGAAATCCCTGAAACAACTAAAAAAAAGGAAGAATTAAAAATGAATAGCTGAAAATTATATTAAACAAAAAAACCTGAAATAGAATAATACTGAAATTAAATACAAGTAAAAATAGAACAATTGAACAAAAAATTTTAATTAAAAATAAAGAAATAAAAATTAAAATAAAAAGTTAAGAGATTCCAAGCCAAGTTAGTTCACGACGTTTTGATTGTTAGTATCTACAATCGTCTCCGGGTGACGACTGGACTGATTCCTCCGAGAGATGAGTATTTATGGGTCGTTCGAGTACTTTCACTAATCCCCCCTTTCCAGTTTTCCCGCTTCACTAGTTCAGTGGGAGATGACCGTTTGGCGGGAGTTGGCCATTTTTCGCTTGATGATGGGTTTCCGTATGTTGCGTATCTTTACGCTAGCTTGGCTGAATACGTTGTTGGAAAACATGTATGCGGCTTCCTTAAATTTTCTCCAAACCAATGTTCCTCTCTGTGTATGATCTCAGCTTAAGACCACTCGATGTTGTGCTGATGGGTCCAAACATGGTCTGCTATTCCTGATTTGCGAGGGGAAACCACAGCGAGGGGAAACCACATCGAGGGAAAACCAGCAAATCAGAAATAGCAGACCATTTGGATTTTTTTTTCCAAATGAAGAAATACATGTAAAGTGAGTTCAAATTATATCCAGGAGGTTACGTACCGCGCCATCTGCCCGCGTTATATATGAATACATACAGGTGAAGCTTATAAAAGCGTGTTAAAAAAAGCCCTTTTGTAACAGCTACTCACATATAAACATTCAACTACACGGAAGAAAAATAACTTCGAAACAAATACTTTTATACGAACACTGAATTATACAAAAACACTTTTCTTTATTCAGTTTGTATTTTTGTTTATAAAGATGAAAATGTAGAACGCCATAACATTTTTTCAGATATTTATTTGGATTCTTCCAAAATATCATTCGATAGTAACAATTACACATAACTAAGGACATATTCGAACCAGATATATTTAAAATATCAATGGAATTTCTTGAATTGTTGGTGAAATACGCATCGTAAAGAGTGTTGCAGTTTTGGTGTGAAGGAGCAGAATGTATTTAGAAACTGTGTGACTGCTGAACTGCTATTATCGTTAGTATAAAAACGCGAAAAAGATTCCCATTCTATCCACAATCCCCCATTACACTAGCCTTTTCCTTATTATCATGGAGATATAAAATAAACCAATCTATATTCAAATCGTATGACCGAAAACTTGTGAAATCAAGCGAAAAATTAACATTAATTTATTACCCACTCTATCATCGAGTGTGTAGCCTTTTTTATAAAAATGAAACCAGATATACGATACGATAACATACATATGTAATTTGTGGTATTAATAACTTCGCCATCATTAATCACCAGTCGTTTCGAGTTAATTTCAGTATTCTTTCTGCTGGTGCTCCTGCGGCGACTATGACACAGTTATTGTTGCAGTGGTGCGGGTTTCTATTTTGCAGGAAACGTCAGTATTACCTTAATTGCTTTTCGAAGCGAGAAAATATAGGGAGGTGTGACGGCGATTTCGATATACTAATGATTAGTAGTGATCTCGACCAATTGGTTGAAATCATCGATATACCTTAATAGCATCATAAAAACCAATTTTGTATCGAGGCAGGTAGCCGTTCAATGCAAGGCAATATCCTTTGTCTATCCTCGGAAGCAGTAAGGCTTCTGAATGAATACAATAAAAAATAATGTTTCTGGAGGAAGAAGGAACAAAAAGGAAATCGATAGATTTTGTATTGAACTATTTTGTAGAAAAAAATTCCCAATCCCTTGACAGCAAGGAGACTGCGGTTGCTGTATTTCTTGATATTGAAGGAGCATTTGACAATGCAGTACCCATATCAATAAGTTCATCCCAGGCTGGAAAAGGCATAAAATTGACCATAACTGGTTCGATCTATGCCATGCTGGTAAACAGAATTGCAACTACGACCCTTCAAAGCGAGGCCATTATTTAAATTCACATATATTTTTGTTACAGAGAAATGAGCCTAATGGTAGTGTGTTCGAATTTGCTAATTTTGGTTCTGTTTCACTCACAATCCAGTTCAGCTTCTAACTAAGACCAGTTTCACAACAGACCGATGTTCAGTGCTGACGATCTACCTCAGCCATTTTTCTATATGTATCGTTCACAAGTTCATGCATCATCGGTCAAGTTACTTCCTTCCTTTCTTTGGAAGATTCCCTTATCCCCTTTTTTTGTATCAAGATGGAATAGTAGAAAGCCAAAAACTCTCTTTCCCAAATAGGCCATTATGTTCTGAGTAATCGGGGACTACCGTTAAGGCGGGGTACTATCTCCCCTGTTTGGTCGTTCCTGATGGATACTCTGTTTGATGCCCTCGACAGAAGAGAAGTATATCTGCAACCGTATGCAGATAACCTTGTCATCTTAGCAAGGTCTAGGTCGTTAAGGGTAGCTTGTAATATCCTCTGAAGTATGGTGGACATTGTTCACAGTTGGTTCACAGTTGGGAAGTTGGTTCACAGTTGAGGAAGCAGATCTATGTCAACCCCGGCAAAACTGTAATAATCTCCTTCACCAGGAGGATAATATCGCACGAATTAACGACACTTTCCCTCAATGGTGAGGTTTGGAACAGGGGACAATCTTCCTCTCGAAGCTTGAAACCAAACAGCTGTTGGACTACAGTAGGAATGAACAAGGATGTCTAACAGGCCTTCTCACAGGTCACTGTCGTCTGAATCATCCTACGTAGAGTCTCGGACTGTTTGAAGACACTGTGTGTCGCCTCTGTTTAGAAAATGATATAATAGCAGAACACATACTTTGTTTCTGCCCCGCAGAAACCTAATCAGGTTTTCAGAGTTTGGCTGAGTCGCACCCTCACCATCTGACCCGAAAGATCCCTCACCATATAATCCAATTGGCTTCGTTGAGAAAATGGGTTTATTTGTCGAGTTTGTATAGACGTGGGTCACAATAAACCTTTGTGGGTTTCGGGTTGCGGGTTTGACCTAACCTATACTATTATAACCCACCTAAAAGGTTTGGAGAAATTGTTCAAAGTTCAAGTGAAAGCGGATCTTCACATACATTTTTGTTGCAGAGAAATGAGCCTAATGGTAGTGTGTCCAAATTTACTAATTTTGTTTCTGTTTCACTCACAATTCAGTTCAGCTTCTATCTAAGACCCGTTTCACAAAAGTCAGATAATCAGTGCTAACGATCTGTCTCAGCCATTGTTCTGTATGTACCGTTCGCAAGTTTGTGCATCATCGGTCAAGTCCGTGGCTGATGCGAATCATCGGTTAAAGTCGGTGCCACTGATTGAATAGACGTTTTCTCAAAGTGCCGTATAGTTTTTGATAATGTTTTTTCTGTTATTTGTCTCGTTCTGGGTACTCTGGTATGCTCACATCCATACTAGTAACCGCAAAACAGCAAAGACCCTGTGTTTGGGATACGTCTTCAGGAGAGTACATTAATCCCGATCCTCAGAAGAGTACAGAGATCGCGAGGCAAAAATGAAGCTGATAAAGAAGTGGCTGAAATATTACGCCAGGGTTTGAACAACAATACACCAAGAAGCACTGAAAAAGTTGAAGTTCTTATAGAGACACAAAAATTTGGTCAATTCTGTTCTACTCATAGAGGTGAAATATAGATGACGTAGTGCTGCAGGTTTTTTCGGGTTTTCCTGCAGCTGAAACAGCAAATGCGACACTGGAATCAATGATGTCGCCCTGGAGCGCCAATTAATTTTTGTTGTTGTTTGATAATTTCACTTTTTTGATGATAATAACAGGTTTTCATTTATCATAATAAGAAATAAAACGAGAAAAAAATACACCTCATAAGTGCTGCTACGTTCTGTCCTGTTCATAGAAGAGGACATATGCCTCCTCACTGGTGGTGAAATTGGGGGCACTTGTGAATCGTTGTATTCATGCCTTGTGGCACTATAAGAATTTGTGCAATATGCTGTGTAATGCCCGTTGTAAGTAGTTCCACCGTGATTCGAAAGTGCATATAGATTATAACGACAAGGAGCCACATTGTCTGCTGCATAATTGCTCATACCTAATCCTTCTAAAGAAAAGTCAATGGCAACATTCAATTTGTCTATTAATCTTTCCGTTGGAGAGAACCTTTTAAAATGAATTACTAAAATACGGGAAACCTATGGATTGATAGGGACTTTGTGGATTTTGTTCTTTCCTTGCACCTCGAACACTTTGGTTTTGCATCTACATCCAGAGTTTTCTCTCCTGTGAAGGAATCCAAGCTTTGTGGCAAACTCAATTGGTCGGTTCTTTATGGTATGGGAAGACTCAAGTTCCAAAAAGGATCGAAGATAGTGGATTTTAATTTACCAACGAAATTGTCTACAATCTTAGAGATGTTCAAATATCCCAGCCAGGACTCTTGCGCTTTTCCGCTATCGCTCAATTTTTCATCAATCTACGTTAAGTTCGGACCTAGGTTTATCAGTAATTCTATTGAGGTCCTCATGTGAACATTCTAAAATATATCGAAGAAATTCCTGGGAGTCTTGATGGGCAGATCCCATGAATCAAGAGGCAAATCTTTGAATCTTTTTTTATATATCAAACCATCCCTTCGGATAATTCAAATAATTTTGATTACTATTACAATTTTAGGACAAACAAACAGGAAATTTATTTTCAATTTCAATATACTGCTGACAATACTCATAAAGTCATATGTGTTTGAATGAATTTAGTTAGCTAAGGTGTGACACAGGGTTCCGACTTGAGTCCCTTTTTATCATTTTTATAGACGATCTACATCAAACAATAAATGCACCAAACTTATTTTTTGCTGACAATTCGAAACTTCATAGTGAAATTCATAGTGAATTGAAATCATTTCATTGTAAGATTTGTACAGGATAGTTTACAAAACATCAACAAGTGTTACACTACAGAATGGCATTCTCACAATGAAGTTACTTGAATATGTCATGGATATTCATCAAGTATTGGCCAATTCTATCATATAGCGAACCATTTTTGGAAGTTTAAACGAAATGAAGTGAAGGGAATTCTTCTTCTTATTTTTGATTCAATGGCCTCAGTAACGAAAGCTATCCGGCCAGTTGGTAACGAGAAGGGAATTCCTAGTATTATAAGTGACAGCTGTCAAACTGACACAATACTCCCTGTTACTAGGGTAAGACGGTGTGGATTCCTATCTACATGAGCGATCAAACAAATCTAAATCGGATTAAAAATAGAAATACGTTTTATTGACAAATATTGTTAAATATGAACTAAATTTTTATTTTTCTCAATTTCTATTCTGTTCCCTTCAGAGTAGTCTCCCTCAGATATAATACACTTGTGAAAATGTCTCTCCAATCTTGGGAACACGAAAAAGTCACAAAGGAACAAATCTGGTGAATACGGTATTGTTTATGACCAAAAAAAATACGAACAAGCAATGACAAATTATGACCCTTTCAAGCAAATCTGGATCGCCGTTGACGTCATTCAACAATTCCGGAGTGACGCTCATGTTACGGTTCCTTTCAGAGCAAAGGAATTCGATCTTTAAAAATGGGAAATAATCAACTAAATGTTGATGGTGGACACTACCTTGCACTGACGAGGGTCCAAACAGCTCGAAACCGGTCTGGAAGACTGTCGCTTTCAATAATTGAAATTCGATTCCGGCAGTTGTATCGCGAATGGCTGTAAGATATAATCCAACGCTCTTCGTGGATTAGTCAGGGGAATAGTTGTTTTCTGATGGGTGTCAGTCCATTAACCTACAGTATAGGTGTAGTTGAGGCGGCTCGAATGAATTATTCCTTCAGATAACTAGATCACAGCCAATCTTCAAGCATGCCTCCACACTATGCTTCCTTTAGGTATGCTGTTGGTTAACTCGACGATGACAAATATTAGTTTATCTTTGCTTCATTCGAGTTCGAAGAATGAAATTCTGAAAGGAATACAATTTTTAATTATGGGAAATCATCGTGCCCTCTTACTATATATGAAATTGGCGTTTTATTCAAAGAGTACAATTATTCATTCAGATAAAACATGAGGAATTTGGGCGTTTTGGATATGAAGCTCTGAAAAGATTTCGAATTTTAAAAAAAGTACTGAAAGTGATTTCTTTTTCATATATTTTTTTCCGACTTTGATATCTTGTTGAGAGAGGTAAGGGTCTGTTTGCATCCGCACTGTATATTTCATGACAATTGTTTTCATGTTTGGTTTCAATTTTTCTACATTCTACGATTACTTCAAAAGAATTTTGTTTTATATAGATTAGCTGAAAGAATAAAACTAAGTATCTGTCGTGTCTTTACGGAAAGTAAAGCTCGAACGAATGAAAAACTCCGTCGAAACAATCAATTACTTTTCAATCTGAGAAATAGTCTCCAGCGGCCATCGCCTCGACGACAAACAATCTAATTACGCTAAAACAAATATCTTATTGTGGAAACGGATTGCCGCGTCATCGGGTCGAAGAGCAGTGTTGCCAATGTGATTCAGTAAATTACCCACATTTCTCAGTAAAATTACTTTAAATTACCCGTAAAATAAACGTGTTTCATTCGTCAAGAGAGAAAGCATTTAGTATTGTACTATTGGCTACTCCGTTATGATGACAATAAATTTCAAAAATACAATTCTAGTGCTATGCAAAACTGACAACTACCAGTTTTATTGATATTCTATCTGACGATGCTAAATTGATTAGAATTATCAGATAATGTGTGTCGTTACACAGTATTTTTGGTTCTGGACTCGGAAAAGTATACTCAAGAGAGTCATTTAAGGCCGGAGGTTTCAAATTTCAATAAATTGTTATTATGTTTGACAGTTCACAATGCATTCGACAAGTGTTTGCAATAGTATAACGTAAAATTAGACCTTCTTTTCCACTTTTTGAGATGTGGAAATAATTTTGCCCTCCGTATGAGTCCTTGTTACAGGAGGATATATGGGACACTTGATGGATGCAGCCAGGAATCAACTTAGTGGCCTCCTCAGCTGAAACAGAATCCGCATCAGGAAAGGAAACAAACTTCCTCTCAGCAGGTCAGCAAACTCCCACTCTTAAAAGGTGATTAACTGAAACTAGAGGAAAATTGTCCCAAATCTAATATAGAGTCAGGTAGAGCTGACTTAAAGATATCCTAGTTGGATAAAAAACAATATCAACCTTGATTTATCTATCATGTACATATGTTGAATTCTGCCATTAGTTAAGTTGGAGTATCTCTTGTGCTCAGTAAGCATTCATTATTATTATTATTATTATATGAAAGGAAGCTTCGTTTATTGGGGTAGAAATCTCACACCATGATATTGACCAATCAATTGAAATATCTTTGGTTTGCCGTTATGGATGTGTACACGATATTCGAGAACTCGGTCTACAGGCAGCTGTCTTAGGCAGCTGCACATTGTGGCCTGAACAGGTAGGTACAGGTTATTCGAGAGGATCAGAAGGGCTTCTCTTGGCTGTTGGGTGCAGCTAATCTCACTTGCATATTATGGCCTGGAAAGCCTCAGGTAACTAGAGAGGATCAAAAAGGCTTCTTCTGGCTGTTTTGCAGTTGATTTCCCTTGCACTATGCGGCCTGAAAATCTACAGGTCACTCGAGAGGTTCAGAAAGGCTTCTTCTGGCTGTTGGGTACAGCTGATCTCACTCGCACATTGCAGCCTGGAAAGCTGGAGGTCACTCGAGAGGATCAAAAGAGCTTCTTCTTGCTGTTGGGTGCAGCTTGCACATTGCGGCCATGGAAAGCTACAGTTCATTCGAAAGGATCAGAAGGAATTCTTCTGGCTGTTGAGTGCAGCTAATTTCGCTTGGTTATTGCGGCCTGAAAAGCTACAGGTAACTCAAGAGAATCAGAAGGGCTTCTCCTGGCTGTTGGGTGCAGTTGATCTCGATTGCACATTGCGGCGTGGAAAGATACAGGTCACTCGAGAGGATCGGAAGTGCTTCCATGGCTGTTGGGTGCAGCTAATCTCGCTTGCTAATTGCGGTCTGAGAAGCTACAGGTCACTCGAGAGGATCGAAAAGGATTCTTCTGGCTGTTGGTTGCAGCTAATCTCGCTTGCACATTGCGTCCTGGAAAGCTACAGGTAACTGGAGAGGATCAAAATGGCTTTTCCTGGCTGTTTTTGCAGTTGATTTCCCTTGCACTATGCGGCCTGAAAATCTACAGGTCACTCGAGAGATTCAGAAAGGCTAATTCTGGCTGTTGGGTGCAGCTGATCTGCTTGCACATTGCAGCCTGAAAAGCTACAGGTCACTCGAGAGGAACAGAAGAGCTTATTCTTGCTGTTGGGTGTAGTTTGCACGTGGAGGCCTGGAAAGCTACAGGTCACACGACAGGTTCAGAAGGGCTTCTCCTGGCTGTTGGGTGCAGCTAATCTCCCTTGCACATTGCGTCCTGGAAAGCTACAGGTAACTAGAGAGGATCAAAAAGGTTTCACCTGGCTGTTTTTGCAGTTGATTTCCCTAGCACTATGCGGCCTGAAAATCTACAGGTCACTCGAGAGTGTTAGAATGGCTTCTCCTGGCTGTTGGGTGCTGCTTGCACATTGCGGCCTGGAAAGCTAGAGGTCACACGAAAGTGTCTGAATGGCTTCTTCTGGCTGTTGGGTGCAGCTTGCACATTGCGGCCTGGAAAGCTACAGGTCACTCGAAATGATCAAAAATGCTCTTTCTGGCTGGTTTTGCAGTTGATCCCTTGCACTATGCGGCCTGGAAATCTAAGGTTACTCGAGAGTGTTAGAATGGCTTCTCCTGGCTGTTGGGTGCAGCTAATCTCGCTTGCTCATTGCGGTCTTGAAAGCTACAGGTCGCTCAAGAGGATCGAAAGGGCTTCTCCTGGCTGTTGGGTGCAGCTAATCTCGCTTTCTCATTGCGGCCTGGAAAGCTACAGGTCTCTTAAGAGGATCTAAAAAGGCTTTTCCTGGATGTTTTTGCAGTTGATTTTGCTTGCACTATGCGGCCTGGAAAGCTACAGGTCACTTGAAAGTGTCAGAATAGCTTCTCCTGGCTGTTGGATGCAGATAATCTCGCTTTCTTATTGCGGCCTGGAAAGTTACAGATCGCTAGAGAGGCTTCTCCTTTTTGCAGTTGATTTCGCTCGCACGTTGCGGCCTGGACTGCTACAGGTCACTCGACAGGTTTAGAAGGGCTTCTTTCGGCTGTTGAGTGCAGCTGATCTCGCTTGCATATAGTGGACTGGAAAGCTACAGGTCACTTGAGAGGATCGGAAGGGCTTCTCCTGGATGTTGGGTGCAACTAATATCGCTTGCTTATTGCGGCCTGGAAAGCTACTGGTTACTCAAGGGGATCAAAGGGGCTTTTCGTGGATGTTAGGTGCAGCTAATCTCGCTTAAGGTGGAAGAGGTACCAGGATCGATCATCGGCACCTCCACCAATCACGTGAAATATGTCAACATGTCATACTGAGAGCAAAATAATAGCGATCTGATGTGGATTTAAACGCGAGGACCATCCATAGTGATGTTGATTTGGAAATTAAATATGTCCATAGAGAAAAAGACATTCATCAAATTAAAAAGCAAAGAATACACTTACACTTGAATACCAAACAACTAGGTCTGCAGAGAAAGTGAAACTATTTATCGCGAAAATTCTGCTGCCACAAACGTTGAAATAATAGAACATTACTCTTTCAGTGCTTAATATAATTGATATTTTTAGCTAATCACTTTAATTTTATTTGTTCTTTCAAAGATTTCGAACCAAAGATTTCATAGTAGACAATGGAAATCCAAACTAGTTGAATTCATTATTCACTTTTTGGTGAGATGAGCATCAAATTACCCCCAAATCAAGCATTTGCCGCAAATTGGCATCCCTGTTGAAGAGCCCCTTTTATTCGAGAGTTCATCGGCGCACTCGAGATGTTGCAATTTTCTGAAAGCTTCCCGGAGTTCTTTGAGACGAGAAGGGGCCGTTGCCGACTGTTCCCAGACGTCACTCACCCGCTCTGAAACTTTGGCCATGATTAATGGTCGCTCCGCGCACAGCTTCAAACAACAAACTTTTCCCAGAGAAAAAATATTGTGTATAAGAACGAACGTCGGAAAAGAGTCTCTCTGTATCTACCCTTCAAGATTTCGTTTTGCCCTGCAGCCGGAGAGGGGGCCATTCGGCATCGGCTTGACACTTCTCCAACTTCCTTTATTTTGAATGCCTGCTCTGATCCGTTATCAGTTTCATTTATTCCGGTGTATTTACTTCTTTCGGGAGGATCAATTTTGTTCAAGATAAATTGCATAAACTACTAATGGTTAACTTGGGAAAAACCAATTACCTACCACAGTAAAAATAAAAATCTCAAAGTAAAAAACATTATATCGATTTAAAGAAATCTTGCTCTCCTATATTCATGAAGAAATATTTTCATGAACTGAAAAATATATTCTCTCAAGTTGAATTTGAATGAACGCTTATTTCAAGTAATAAATATTCCACCAAGATTGTGCATACATTTTAATAGAAATCATCACATTAGCTCAAGAGAAGTAAGTATGCATTCTTTAGTGTGAGCAAAATCAATCTCGAAG
>WOGJ01228740.1:0-10895 GCA_015342185.1 Leptinotarsa juncta
TTAATTTTTATTTTTCAGCTTTTATTATTATTTTAATTTTTATTTGTTTGGTTCTTGCTTGTATGTTATTTCTTTGTAATTTCAGCTTTTTGTTTAATAAAATTGTAATTTTCCGTTTATCTTATTGCATTTTTAATTGTTTTTTTCAGGGTTTTCGAATCAATTTATATTACATTAGACAATGGAAGTCCGAACTGATGAAATACACCATGAAACATTGTCAACCACCTTCAAACAGGCAGTTATAATTATAGGATATGAATTTTTTAGGTAATTTGTTTAGTACATTGTTTTAAACAAATAGAGAAATTCAATATTTTTAAATTTTTTTTCCTGATTTTGATTTTTAATTTATTAAAATCGATTTTTTTATATTTAGATTGTTTAAATGATTATATTATTATATTAATTACTTAAAATGACATTTTATGTTATAAAAATTATTTCTATTGGTAAACTCCGCGCGGAACCCTATTTTCAACGTCAAATTAAAATTATAAATAATGGAGATAGAGTTTTGGGAGTCGGGACTCTTTTATTGGACATTTCCTCCTCTTTAACGAGCTTTTTTCAAAACTAAATACCATTTTTTCAAATCTTATTTTGTTAATAACAATTGCAATTTTTTACCTGCCCCAAAATCCTTGAAAACATTTTTCTAGGGGTGATTCCGAATCGAATGAGCTATCGCTAATATTTTTAGGATCTTTATCTCTATTTTTCATGTGACTTGTTGATTAGACTAATGAATCTGATGAACTCCTGTCAAATATCAACTAGTAGTGGGGACCCAATCATTATGAATAGAATAAATTTTGAAAATATCTCTCAGAGAACTCATAAACATTTTATGATTCAAGAAAGCCTTGTAGCATTTATTATTTATATTTGTAATTAGTGACGGGTATCTTGAAATATGGGAAACTATATACATATCTATCACAAGTATCGAAATGCTTTCTTGAGATAGTATTTTCCAATTGTTAGCAGGTCCTCTTTTCTTTTTTCATCAAAAGCAAATTTATTGATTCAATCATAAACTAATCAATAACATGACAGCTTTTATAATTACTAATCAATGAAAATCACTTAATGAATAAAAATCACGCATTTTAAGTCTCTTGGGTATGGCAGCACTGCCTCTTTTTAACTAGCAAAACTTTCCTAAGAAAACTTTATGGTATATTCATTTTATAATATCTATGAAGGCTACTCAGTGTTGGACACATTGTGTTTATTTAAATAAATGTACCTATTTGACAAATTTAATTTGGCGGTAAGATAGGGATAGGTGAATTAAGAAAATCACGCAAAATTTTATTGCAGAATCATTCATCGAAATTTATATCGGGCAATCATGAAGAATGAAGATGTAGGTGGTCGTAATATCACGTGAAACAACAATTTCCAACGGGAAACTTCATTCTATGTCCTAAATATCAGGTAAACATAAGAGCGTCCAAACGTTTTATGGGCAGAAATAATTAATTTTGTATAATTTTCAATATTTCAGCACCAAGTAATTGTTTTAGATAGAGATTTTTCAGGTTTGCATTTGAAGTAATGTCTAAATTTTCCGAAGAGATTCCATTCCTCATATATTAGAAATAAAAATGTACAGCACACACCAGCTTGGGAACTAAATTGCTTCATCAAAAGAAAATCTTAACTAATATCTCAACGTTAATCCAGAATTTACTGTTAACAAGGTAAACTTTCAGTTCGTGTTTCACTCTCAAGATGGAATCAACCGGGCTGAGTCACTCTTGAAAATATTTATACATAAAACAGAAAAATCCTTATTAGCCTTCCGTCTATATTGCAGAGTATCAAGGTTACTTGTTATGCGTCTCCAATCCATTGGATGGTCCTTTTTTGGATAGAACCTGGCGGTCTTTAGATTTGCTTATACGAGAGGAGTTCCGTATATTCCAAAAAACCCCTCAAATTGGTCTAATTTGAGCTTCATGAAGCGTTGAAAGTAGCTAACGAATGTATTACAATAAATTAGTCATTAATATTGTTCCAATGTTAGGTTAGGTTTGGTCAAAAATGAGTGGGTCTACTCGACCCTCCGCCGCAACCCGCAATGGTTTATTCTGGCTCACACCTATTCTTACTCGACCAAATAAAACCAGATTCTTAACGAAGCTGATTAGTTTGTATGGCGAGTGGTTCTTCAGATCAGATGGTTAAAGTACCGCTCTGCCAAATTCTGAAAACCTGATTCGGTCCCCAGCGGGACAGGCAAAAAGTATGTGCTCCGCTGTTTCATCATTTTCCAAACAGAGGCGACAGACACATTCTGTCTTCTGACAGCCCGAGTCTCTGCATATGATGATTCAAATGACAGTGACCTTCGAGAAGGACTGTTAGACATCGTACTTGATCCTTACTGTAGTCCAACAACTGTTTGGTATCAAGCTTAGAAGGGTGAATAAACGCCTCTGAGTGAGCCAATCCTGGAAGATTCTATTAGAAGTCCATAAATCTTCTTGCCATCCAGGTGTTCAATATTTGTTTGGCAAAGGTTAAAGCGATGCCAATGACAGGTTCTGGTCCGATCCTCCTTTGCGAGGGAGTCAGCAGGCCAGAGACAATCTGTCAAGTCTTCCTATCAAGGTGAGTTGTTTTTGGCAATTTGCTATCGACTTAGACGTTGCTTGGTAGGAGCTAAGAGCTTCCAACGCCGCTTGACTGTCCGAGAATATTTTTATTGATTTGTGTATGAGGTTGGATTCTTCCAACTTCTCCGCACACAATTCAATTTATAGTGTAAATTTCCGCTAGAAATACAGTCGCATAGTTTCCTAGCTAGGTTGAGAACTCTGTTCTGGGTCTGCCACTAAAAACACCTGCACCAGAACCTGAAGGTGTTTTCGATCCATCTGTGAACCTTTCCTTTTCCTGGAGGATCCATTCCTCTCCACTCGGGAGTACATTATAAGGCAGTTCGTAGTTGACAGTTAGAGGCATACAGTCAGAGGTCATTTCGAGAATGCTGTGACTTCTAGTGCACTCTGCATTGAATTGATTTGTGCAATTGGCAATGTGCACAAGTATCTGAGCAGTCCATCTAGCCTCTCACTCCACAAAAATGTAGAGAGGAGGATGAGGAGAGGATGTAGAAGGATCTCCATGGGCGCTGATGGCCAGACAAGCCTGTTTCTTTAAGCCAGATACCTTCGCCGGAGCCGTTGTTCCAAAGTACTGAGAAAATACTTTTGCTAGTTTTAGTATTATGATTGTGCCAAAATACATTCGTGTTCAGTTCAAAGCCCAATGAATTAAACGACAGAACCAGAAAGAAGAATTATGTGCTTTTCCGGTTCTCTCACACTTACCTGCCTTATTAGAGAAGGTCTGGGTTTTCTTAGCATTACATTAGTTGATTACTCTCCTAAAACCGAAATATGCTGGGGTTTGTCAAACTATAATATTTGATTAGTGAGCCCAGTGTTGCCCAGTTTTTATCCAACAATAATAATTGTCACACTTCTGTGAATGGGAACAGTATTTTTAGATGATATCTAATTCTACCTGGAGCAATTCAGAATTATTGAAATATCAAAAAACGAATTATTCCCAAAAATTACAATTTTCGATATAAGGGTAGAAAAATTTTCTGGGAAGGGTTCATATGGGTGACTTTGAAAGACTAATATTTAAATGCAATTTAATATTTTTTGATAAAATCTTCATATATTTGGGTTAATTGTTGGATCGGTATGCGAGGGTCATTACTCGTCATAGATCTTTCAACCCTTTTCAAAATCAGGGGCGGTATAACCAACTAACTCTCAAGCGTTCCGAAAACTCGCTTGCTTTCAGTTCAGTACCCCCTCTTTGAGTGTACTATAAATAAAGTATAAGTTTATTTGCGAAGCAGATGAACAATAACTGAGTTATCAATCATCCCTAAGACAATTAATTAATTATCTTTTTCAACAAATCACTTTTTCCTTCCTTCCAATTATTTCCCATAAGATTTTGATTTCATCACGAACGACCGAAAGTATGGTAGGTTTTTGCATCAGGATTACATGAGTTGAAAGATATTGATTTCTTTCAACTTGGCATTTATTCATATATACATGTGTCTAATTCTGATAATGACCTAAGAGTAACTGATTATTTCTTTATACTTCATTTATCGTATGAGGAAAATGGATTCAATAAATTCAAACTACTGTGAAAGAGATAATATAGTCTCTTTTATCTAAAAGTGAGGTTAGAATTCACGCTATCCATTGTTACCCGTCAAATTCAATATTGGGGCTCCTGCAGACGAATCTCGTAGCTCAAAGTTGTTCTTTCAAGATCAATTAATTAAAAGTTAGTTCAATATTCTTTCATATTCAACTATTCTATTAATGATACATTCTTTGTCTTATCGAAATCTCTCTATTTCTGATGATCCACATGACAAAATGGGTTGGTGTGTGTGTGTGTACTTTATTGAATTGGAATTTGTTCCTAAAAGGTATGAACGAACCTAACTTGAAAATTTTTACTCTTAAACTTCTTGTTCTGTCTGCCAGGAGCAGAAAAATTAATAAAATGAACTCCGTCCGTCAGTCTCTTCCATAATCTCCGATTTTCACCCATACCAACCCGTTTTTGTTATAGAATCCATCTCTTTTTGTACTAGGATATCATAAGTACAAGGAGGTTTGTTTTTATATAAAACTATTCGAATCAGCAATATATTAATCAAGGAACTTGATTCTCTGTATTACTATTAGGCAAACAGGAGTGCAAATGGCTTTTGTAAACGAATTCACTCTTACAAATGAATACATCCTTTTTTTTCTTCTGTAAAAAGAAGGTGAACATTTATTTTGTCAATAGATCTATTTCAGTACTTTTGCAACTAATAATTTTCACTGAGAAATTATATTGAGATAGTTCACGGATACGATTTCATTTGTTCTTGTAGTTTACTCCGAGAAATAACAATAACTGTCGCTATTCATTATAAACAAATAAATATATATTTTACTTTGCAAAGTTTTTGTTTGGTACTCCTGTGACAAAATCTCGTCAAACACGACAGACGGTTTTTACAGCAGGATAGCATAATAATGCAGAAGATAAATTTCCTGGATATCGTTCATATCCAATTGGTATTACAATGCACGATGTTTCGTCTTCATATTTTCCTAATAGTGAATATGTTGTTAGCGATACGATATTCAAAGGGTTAAAGCCCCCAAATTAAATTCAAGTTTTAAGTTTTTGGGTCAGTTAGTTGGAAGCGTCTGATATGTTCATGAAAGAATGGAATATAACTTACCTTATACCAGAGAAACTGTTAGAACTGCAGCGTAATTATTACATAATTATTTTTTCTGGTTGTTCATCTTCATTCATTCACTGATTTGTTTGTGTGTTGTGAAAATCTACTATGGCAGGTTTTTGAGTGAACTGTCCAAATTAGAATTCTTTCAGTGCAAAAACATTTCTGTCATCCAATTTTTTGTCAGACTTGTACTCTGTATGGAGTACAAGTCTGACAAGTGGAGTACAGAGTGAACAAATAATCCGAAGTTATAACATTAATTTGGTTTTTGTTCAGTGTTACCGTTTAAGACTTTACAGTATTACCGTTTTAGATGTTACATCTTACACTCATTTTTACCTATATGCTTTGTCATTTGTCATGTCAATTGTCACTTTATTTGAGGTGTCCACCTGTTGTTTGTTATTACTATCAATTTGATTTTTGAAAAGAAATGAATTGTATAACTATAGTACGAGAAAAAGGTTGATATTATATTAATTATCGATGTGTTCGCTTTTTTAGAACGTTGATGTTCGATCTAGTACTTTTTTCGTTCGTCCTCTAGTACTTTTTTATAGAATATTGCGACCTGTTTATCGTTTTCCACCAAGTCCACCGAGGGTTTTTTTATACTGATGTACCTACTGCTTAAGGTCGACTCTCATCTTACAGTCGGACGAGTGTCTGAGAGGGAAATGGTACTTTAGTCCGAATAGAGTAGATCACATCGTCCCTATCCGCTCCCACCCGACTCCAATCCTTCATTCGATCATGATCCGATAGTGCAGCCTATTTGTTCTACAGCTGCGGGACGGGTATCGCTTGGTGTTTGTATGATATTTGAGTTTTTTGTTTTCTTCAAATTAAATTTAAGAAATGTCATTAAAACCGGAGGAGCTTATTGAACAAATCAGAAAATATCCAGTTCTACATGACCTGACTGAAAAGCTATACCGCTGTTCTCTATGAGAGCTCTCCGATTTTCCTCATCTTCTTCTCCCAAACAGAGTACCTTAATGGCTAAATCGTAGTTGCTAAAATTCTTGAACATTTAGCTTAGAGGACCTTCCAAGATATTGTTTGAATCGACACTGGCGAAAGTGTCAAGTGTATCAAGCCGGAGTGATAAATCGGAAAGAAGTCGGTAGCATGTATGACAAGTGTGATTACCCACTGGCGATCCTGCACCGATCCGTTTTTCGGGCAAAATCCAACCGGAGTCGGATCGGAGAGATGTATGAAGGAATGTGTCCCGGCCTTAATGTCGATGGGTATAGGCTGAGACCGCATATACTGGACATGCTGACAGTAAGTGCATTAGGATTTCAGACCCCTCTCGGCAGGCCGATTGGGTTGATAGTTCACTCCACTTGTACTATCAAACGAAAGGTAAGATCTCGTTAGTCGTTAGCTTACACAAGTTTCGACTTTTGAGGGTTGTCGTTCGTTGGGGTGCAACAACTAGTTAACGGAAAACATAATTTGTGCATATGAACGGAACATTCTTATAATAAGTTCGCAACTATTATACCTAATATGACCTGACACCAACTCAAAAATCTATATAACTCATTTTCTGTGCCAAAGTAATTTTCAGGATTTGATTGCTATGTTTCATGGTCTGAAGTTTTCTATTCCAAAAGTCTCGTCTATGACTGAGGCTATTAGGCCAAGGTCGAAGTGCTCTAATTGTCCTAACACAAATATCACATTCCAAAGTTTGAGTCACGAATTTATTGGTATTGGGTGTGTATCCGTTCTTATTGGTTGAGTCAAATGAGCTTTCACATGTACAATTCAGCGCAGGTATTCAGTTTCTGATAATGGTAATCTGCTCTTTTTTCGATTGGAATTGTTTGTTTTTTGATTTTGATCCACACTATAGAGTCTCTAATAGCTCTGAGATCTATCCATCATTTGAGTTTCTTCAAACGCGATAACGTGAGTGTATTCTCTGAGCGCATGTACCGCTACTGCTGATTTGTTGGTGCGTCCCAGATGACAATTGTGTTCAAAGAGCCACGTACTCACACTTCTCTTAGTGGTTAAAATGTAGAATGATCTACAGCTGTGTGAGTTGGTTTTCTGTGGTGTCTATTATCCAACATCTCAACGTCACATCTGTTCACTGATACGTGCAGAATGTGCATGTAGGCTATCGATCCTTGCGTTTCATTTGTTTATTTGCTCTTCACTATACTATATATAGTATGCACACAGGCAGATCATTTTGACTCGTAAGATGTATTTCATTTGTTCACTGTTCATTTCTATATGTACATTTAGTTTTTCTGTAAACAATCTTAAAAAAGTTAATAAAAACATATAATTATTATTATATTCAAACTTCACCATACTAAATTACAAACATATCGTAAATGTTACGTAGCCAAAAATAATTTACTGTAAAGTTTCTTTGACCGGGACCATCGTGTACAAAGATATCCCGTTGAAGCTCACTATTATATTTTCTGTACCTAATCTTATGCCCACCATATTTTCAACAAAATGTCCCTAGTACTTGATGAATGAATTTTGCTGAGAGCGTTTGCAATAGGATAATTGGCCAGCTCATAATTATATGTACCTATCCCAGTCACTATAGGTCTTATTTTTTTGTATTTTTGTGAGACAAACTTATAGGTGGGGGAAAAGCCTCGCATTTTTGAGGAATCTTTTCCGTAATACCATCTAGACCTGACGAACGGACGTTCGTTTCTTATACGTTATTGTGAATAGACGTCAAAATGTAATGTAACGGGTAATAGAATGTACAGAAAACCAACTCACAAACATCTCAATAAATACTCCAACAACCAGTCAGAACAAGAAAGGCGTTCAATTAAGGCGCTAGTGTCTCCTGTAGGACTCCCCATGAAACTCATTTATATTCAAAACGCCTTAAAAGAAAATAAGTATAGCGCAGCCGAATTAGGGCAAGCAATGTGACCATGACTTTCTCAAGAAAACTCCAAATTAGCCTGTCATTGAAAAAATGTTCTAGCCCTCTGAAGAGAATGTTACGAATCAAATTGTTAGAATTCTGAAGAAATAGGAAGTGAAATTTCCATTTAGGCCAACAAGAATCACCAGAAAAAATGTAAGGTCAGCTAGGAACCCTGAAGATTCTTCAGCAATGCCGCGGGTATACCCATTCTTCGAAGCTGTAGATCGGTCCACGATGAGAAGGGTACTTGACTCTCATAAGAGAAATCCCAAGAGGAAGATTGAACTGTTCAATCTTCCTCTTGGGATAAAACTCCAGTAATACTCGTTTAAGGTTAAGTTTCTTTCTAAGACAATAGAAGTTCGAATTTCTCAATAGTCAATAGGTACACAGTGGTTGAGAGAGAAAAACGTTGAATTTGAAATCCAAAAATGGCACAATCAGGTGAATTCACCTTTAGATAAGGTGCTTGTAATATTTTTGATGATTTACGAATATTGCCAAAATTGTCTGAATAAGAAGAAATGATACTGAATGTCTTCACCAGTTTTGTTTTACAGACCAGCGAACGGCAATCACAGAACCCCTTCTTATGGCCCGCTACTGACTAGTTCATTTTGAGATGGTATCTAACAAAATAAAACGTACTGCAAAAATGTTTATATTATGTTGGGAATGCAACGTCAGTAAATAATTACGATTTTTGGCAATACTAACTTATGCAAACGTCTTTAATTCACAGTTATAGAAAAAAATATTGGAAAATGATCATTTGAATGCCGAATGACAAAAATGATAACAAATATCCTGGCAAATATAACCTTAAAATCCAGACCAGGATTCTTTTGTCATTGTCCTTACCTATTGATTATATCCATAAATACAATGGAATAGAAAACATTTGTCTCTTTATATTTCCAATACCATTCATAATAATTTTATAATTGCCAATGCCCATCCGTCTGTCTGTAGAGCTTTAAAAAAATATGAATTCATATAAATTTCAGAAGGCAGTTTATTTTTCATCTAATTGGATCATGCTTTCTGAAAAGTTGCCAAGTAATTGGTTTTTCAACCTTTATAATTCAGAAGAAGTAAAACACTCTCACTGAAAAACGAGTCCCAAGTTTCATAATGATGACTCGAATAAATCTATATTGCAACATTATTCCATTGTCTACAAGAATTCCATTGTTTTTGGTTACATACAACAGAACGTATTGCATGTTATTGCAAAATAATTACATCTTTCAGGTACATTTTTTCCTGAAAGGAGTGGAACTGTTGTGGCGGGTGAAGCACGTTAAAACAGTCATAAATCTCTCCGACAACAATATTTCCACAGAAGTTGACGTGGAAAACGCAACTTGATTTCATCAGTTCCACACACACTTGAACTGAGAATGTATTCGCATTTCCAATTAAAATGGCGAGTAAGATAAATGGGATAATAGAACAAGTTACGAATGTCTGGAACGTGGGTATTGTATGTTGGTAGAATATATGGACATTCATGGTTGACAAAGGGAATACTTACAAATCCCAGGATGTGTCCGTGTACTCATCAAACTTATATGTTTTATAAGTCATTCGAGTTGAACTTAATTTGCAACTCAAATGCCTCAAATAGGCGATTTATTATAATCGAGCTTTTCAAAAAATGGGAAGATAGAATATTCTGAATGAAGTTGAGACATATAGTGTTGTCAAAAGCAGTGTAAAAAACTGAGAAAGTATCAATTAATATGAACCAAATTTTTTTGTACATTTTTCTAATGGTATACGTTCTCATCAGACTTCCCTGACTTTTTGATTACCAGTAATGAACGAACAAATCCAAACAAAGTTTTGGTGCCGATTTATAATGTGAACTACTTAAGGCTTTATTCATGTTTGTGCAGTTTTGAAATTAATTTTAAGAAATTCAGCTATTATATGAAAGAGAGAGTTGAAATAATCGTATTACAGTGATGAGTGAAATCTACTGAAAATGTTAAAATATGTTGATCATTGACTATGGTCATTCGGTAGCCGGGCGATTCGACGTGAGTGCTTTGTTCAGTCATCCAATCGGCCGATGTGTGAGTCGATGGTTCAAGGTGCAGGCTGAACGCTCGATTTTCACTTGCTATCATCCAACCCGTGTTAGGAATCACACGTTAAAAGGTAATACCTCGTTAGTCCTTAGCTCGCACACGAGTTTCGACTTCTGAGGGTTGTCGTTCGTAGGGGTGCGACAGCTGGTTAACGGAAAAAACATATTAGCTTATTTCAAACAGTGTGAAAAGGGTTTATGTAAATGTATAATAATCATTATCTAAAGTATTTTGGACCAAATTCGAGCATCAACTGAGAAATTTATATATAAATACTTACAGTATTTTAGAGAAAGCAACTCAAATACTTGTTCTTACCTGTAACAAAAAAAATAATAATATTCAATATTACTATGTCGCTTGTGCTTCGATTTATTTTTGAAAAATACATTTTATTAAAATCTCAATATACACTATCTCGCACTGATGAGTGGCCAAACAGCCCGAAACCGGTCTGCATATGTGTGCTAATGATTGAAAATCGATTGCGGCAGTTGTATCACCAACAGCATATGCAGGAATAACTTCAGTGAAGAATTCTGCACTGACATCTATCGGCTACAATCCA
>WOGJ01229215.1:0-10876 GCA_015342185.1 Leptinotarsa juncta
AAACAATTGAAAAAAATTCTCGAATTTTGATTCACCCAGTATTATAAAAAATAATATGGTGAATTTATCATATAACAGTAAAGGAACGATATTTTTGAAATATCATCATAGTGTCATAGCAAATATTATCCATATTTTTTCGAAGCACTATTCTGGTAGAATCCTAATATGAAAAGTAATATATAATTTTTTCAATGAAAAAACCTTACTTTGAAAAGCCATGCTTCTTTTCCTAAATTTGTGAATAATTTCGAAGAGTCCATTCATCTTGAATTTCAAATCTAACGTTGTGGCACGTATTGTATGTAGAGTCAGGTATATTCTTAATTTTATTAGTTTTTTGAGTCTCTTTATTTTTCGACTTACATGTAGGCCTAGCCCCCTACTAATTGTTTGATAACATTTCTCCCTCTAAGAAGATGCCATCTAGAGGATCGATAGAGAATCCAATCTGCGAAATATCAGGGGGTTTAGCTGCAAATCCATGGTTCGACATCGACCGTCGACGAAATTCATCCTCTGCCTGTTACTGCAGCTTTCACTGCAAGGTAACTTACTGTAAACCCGGACCCAAAAAACGCTTTTATGATTCAACGACAGAAATGCATTTGTTTTTCAGCCTATCACCATTGATGAGACCTATGGCGGTCGAAACAGAGTTGTCTGTCTTATTTTACAAAAGTGTTTCGTTCAGTTATATATTCACAAATGTCTGTAGGATAAATTTCAATGATTATTTTCCGGCAGGACTTGTCAGATCCCAATGGAATGATGAAAGTTCCTAATTTCATTTGAAATCATTATTTTCTCAGTACGTTTGCACCTCTTCTCAATGCAGTCCTCATACTGATTAATTTTCGTGATTAAATAATTATAGAATACTTTAGCCAGCTATGAACTGTTTAGTTCCCTCTGTAACTTGAATCTAAAGAGCCTTTGAAACTATGCAATCCGAAATACAAAGATTTCATTACCTAGATCAACAGATCAACATAAATCTTTGAGTTTTGAACTGGAACACATTTGATTACCTGTATTCCACTTAACTCACTCTTTCAGTAACAATTTTATCCGCAGCACCAGATACATTTGATAGTTACATCACATACTAATAGTTTTTACGTGTTATATTCTGAAAATGTATGTTCTTTGTTCATTAAATTTTTTTGGTAATTACTTCACTTATCAGTGACTCAGTTTCATTCATGAAATATGCAAGGTATGAGGAGACTTTTTGTTGCATCCTTTTTTTGAGGATCTTGTTGATTGGCATATGCTACATGCTTTCTGAAGAGCTGAATCAACGAAAAAAGTAGGGTGACATTTTCCCAGAAATAAACTGGGAATGATCACATATTCATACAAATTCAATAAAACAGTATTTTAGAGCATAATTCAGGTCTCACAAAATGGATAAGGCTTTCGTTGTTTACTAAGTACCAACGCAGATATCCTTTCTGAACATCTAACTTTTGATGTTCGTGAGCTCTTGAAGGGATTACTTCTGACATCTCAATGAAGTCCTCTGATGTGAAAAATATCTTCAACTTCTGAAAGTTTCACCTGTCAACGTGAAATTTCCTAAAAGGAAATCCATAAATAATGAATAACTCAAATCATTTATTTTTCAGCGCAATGCCATTGGACTTTTTCTATTTCATCTTTTATCGTTAACTGATGTACTCTCCTTTATCTAGATTAGCGGACGTTGAAGATCTGAAAGACGCCTTGCGTAACGCCATCAGAAGAATGGACACCCCCATGAAGAAGGCTCAAACCAGGCTGGATAACCGCCTCAACAGACCCCGGGTGGAGAACTGTCGCGATGTTCCGCATTTCGGCTTGGTAGAGGAAGTCAAGTCGATAGGAGAATCCGTTGCAGCACTTCAAGCTCAGATGAACCAAGCCGAAGAGTCACAAGGCAAGCTGATACAGGCCAGGAGCGACCTCGAGAGGGAGATAATGCTGAAGAGGAAGACTCTGGAGATCGACAATGACAGAACGAAGAGGATACGGTCATATTATCCCTCTGCTACTGCTCTCTCTGGTTATTGAATATAGACTGATCTACTGTCTATTGAGATTGAAGTTTCATTTTGTTTGCGCAGAAGGACATTTGCCTAATCAACTTCAGTGTTCTTTCGAAACTATATTTTAGATCTCATGCAGTATATGCCAAAAATCTCAAAAAGGTCAAATGTTTGAAAGAAAATTTTCAAATTTTGACAACGAAATCATTTACAAGTCAACATTCAGTTGTTCCTGGAGTGCGAAATTCGCAATTCGGAAGGGACCTATAGTCCACTGGAACCGATATTGCCAATGCAAATTGGAAAGAATCCACTTGGATATAGATAATTTTTGAATATCCTTCAGATCATTCCAATTTTGAAACTGGTTTTATAATTCTTATGAATATTCCGAAATAGGTATGTGTCGTTGTTGTCCATACTCAAATAGCTTATGCTATGGATTTTTTCCTTATGAAATAACTTGAAAAGACGTTAAAAATATCTTGTTTGTTTTAGACAAAAGTCAAAAGGTTGTGAGATGTTTGAGACATTTATGATCTTAGATAACCCGTAGACAAAAGTCAAAAGGTTGCTAGATGTTTGAGACATTTATGATCTTAGATAACCCGTATTCTTAACAGTATTTGATATCGAATATGTTTTATTCATTTTACGAAATGAAACTTACCTTTTTTGCAAGCACACGTATCAGGAGCAACACAGTCACCATTGAGGCACATTTGGTTGCAATGAGGAGAACAAACTGTTCCAGATCCATCTAGAGTCCATCCAGGTTTACAGGAACACCTAAAAATGAGGTTGATATTACAATTACTTAGCGGAATGATTTTTATTCATTATACAATGAGTATTTTGGGAAATTGGTAATTAATAATCAAATGTGTCTGACTAATACCTGTTTGGAGCAATACAATCCCCGTTGTGGCATCCTTTTGGACAATCAGCGATGCAGGTGTGGCCCAGAAGCTTATAACCTGGCTTGCAGGAGCACTGGTTGGGCCCAATACAAGTGCCTTCACCGCAGCCTCCTTCGCAGTGGTATCCACATTTGTGCGTTTTGCTATCCAAGATAAATCTGAAAAAAATACATTTTGAACAAGTTGGTAATAATTCCAACTGAAAGACACCATTAACGATACGGAGTTGATTGTTGGAAAAAAACTTGTGACTTTTTACTTCTCCACCATTATATAGAAATTGGAAACTTTCAAAGAAAGGATGAAAAATTTGAATACATCAGTGAAAATTCTTTAAAATACTCTTTTGTATCTGTGTATCTATACATCTATTTGTATTCCACAAGAAATATTTGGAGTACAAGCTGGAAGAGAAAAAGTTTTTTCTCGTGATTCATTGTTCATTTGACTGTTTCCACTTTTGTGGATAATCTTCACAACATTGTAAAGAAATCTTACTGATGCGTTTATTTTCATTTATTTTTTTACTGGAGATTTTTCCAAAAATGAATCTCCCTTCGAAATTTTCACATTTTCCAATTGAAAAATGGAAAAAATTTACTTGAAAATCATTTGAAATGCTGACATTGAAATAAATGGAATCAATAAATGATAAGAGTAATCACAGGTGTATCAACATCAAATTGGAATGTAATTTGTTAGTCAGTCAAGTTTACTATCAGAAATTTTCATATTAAAAAATCTGATTTTGATTTAAATCTTCAAGAAACTTCAATTATCATTTATTTTCACAGAAGGCACCTCGCGGAAAAATTGATATTTTCTACAATTTCAAAGCGTCATACTGGATATATCACAACTGTACGCTAAAAACCACTTATATAGTCTAGTAAAAAAGAAATAGCTGACATTAAAACCAAAAGAAACAACTTGATGTAATTTAGATTTTCTCTCCTGAAAACGAAATGGCATATAATGCAGCAATTAAAACATACCTATCCTGTTGCTGAAGCCAGATACATCCAGATAGTACTTTACTGTGATTTTGAAGAGAGTATCGAATACTCAAGGCAACCATGGCATTTCAGATGGCAAAATGAAAAATGACAACGACAACCTGGAGGAGAATTCAGATGGTCATCCATGTCATCGTTTCAAGAATGCGCAATGATCAGACTTAACTCACTCACCGACATCTTCTCAATGGAGAACAAGTTGAGAAAAGTAAATCGTGTCAGGGCAACATTACAGTAAAGCACTTGATAATTGACTGTAGCAAGATTGCAGAAAAACCTCTATAAAATACAACCCCACGAAATTAGTGAAAAACTCCAAATCAACAAGGAAATATGAATCCAAATATATCATGGAGTGGAGCTAATGGATCCTACTTGCACAACCTTTACTGGAATTCGAACACCAAATGCTATTATAGCAAAGGTTTCACAAGGTAGTGGTTATTTTATTTTTAAAATAAGTGTGTTCTGCAGATCGTCTGCAGACAACACAATTCATCCCTATGTGAAAGAAAACAGTTACTTAGTCAGCATATTTGATTCTTATTATTTCATTCGAATAATAATAATAATAAAAGAGTTTATTGGAAGTAGTACATTACATTGGAGGTATGGGTGGATAGGTAGACATATAGCCCAGAAGTTATCTACGTTGATTACACGTAGATAACTTCTGATTATAATTTGCCTAACTGATGTGATTTGGAAGTAATATACAACTCAGAAATAAACGGCATCTTTGCCACCTTGTTATTTGCCTGGCATCTTTGATGAGAACTATAATGGGTCGAAACAGTGCTGTCTATGTATTCTTTCTCTAAACTGTATCACGTTGGTTAACGGAAAAACAGATTTTGACAGACAGATTGTTAGTAATAACTGAAATGGGAGATAACTCCATACAAATTCAAGTATATTGAAAATATAGTTCAAGGAAAAATTCAAATATTCATGTAGGTATACATACTCGTATGATACGGTGGAACATGAAACGCAATCAAGAAAATAATGATATAGAAATAAGATAACACCTGGGTTGTGAAGTCCGGGGCCTGAAAAAGAAAACACCTTTTTTTGTTCGAAATTGGCTTTATTCATCAACGTTATCTCCATCAAGAGTCACACAATCATTCCAGCGCCTTTCTAACATTTCAAAACCAGTTTTGTAGAACGATTTGTCTTTTGCCTCAAAATAGGCCTCAGTTTCAGTAATAACCTCTTCATTCGAGCGAAGTTTCTTACCGGTGAGCATTTTTGAGGTCTACGAACAGTCAGTAGTCACTGGAAGTCAAATCTGGCGAATAAGGTACCTATATGCGGGAGACATTCGAAGCCCCTCAGATTGGGTCGTTTTTTCGCGATTTTGGCCTTCAAATGCTCGAATAATGCTATATTTCCCTTCTCAAGTTAGTCGATGCTTATTACACCACGCACATCCCAAAATACCGAGGTCATAACCTTTCCAGCCTATTCTTGTGCTTTCGGGCGCTTTGGACGAAGTTCACCAGATGCGCTTTACTCGGATGATGATCCTTTTGATTCCGAAGAGGAGTGATGGATCCATGTTTCATCCATGTCACATATCGACGCAAAAATTCTGGTTTGTTATATGTAAACACGGCCAAACACCGCTCATAATCATCAGGACATTCTTGTTTTTGGTCAACAGTGAGCTCGCGCGGCATCCACTTTGCATGAGCTTTCTCATAGTCGAATGCTCATGCAATAAGAGCCAACACATTTTTTTGATATCTTTACAATGTTAGCTAACTCACGCAACTTCATTTTTCGATCATTGACAATGATTTGGACGTCCACTGCGTTCTGTATCATCGGGGTGTCTCTACGACCACGTTTGCTTCGCTTGAACTGTATTTTTTCCCATCAAGAAGCAGTGTATAATTAAAACACGAAATTGTTTTTGATTGGCACAATAATTCACAAACTCACGAGTTGAATATCATGAAATTTTCGAAGTTTCGAATTTCTTGTCAAGGTTTCTGAATTCTGTTATGGTCCCTCTCACTAGATCTGCGTTCGTTAGAAGACAGTGAGAGAAATGATTCGAGAGAAGAAAGAGAGAAAGATTTCTCAAGTATCTTCCTATATTTGACAAGCTGCACTTACTAATAAAGTGGTGAATGCAATAAAACTAGCGCCATCTATGTGTTAGGCCCGAGACATTCCAGTCAATGTAGTATTTCTACTGTCAAAATAAAAGGCAGCTGGACCAACTTGAAAGGTTTATCTTGATGAACATTTTTTAGTTTTATGCCACGAAAAAAAGCATAAGTTGATTTTTGAAGGCTGAACTTGAATGTTCAATGAAGCATTGGATTATTTGTATACGAGTAATGGCAACGGCAAATGATTATCGCAGAAATCAACAATTATCGAGCGATGGAGGTCAGGGTTTATTTATAAAGGCAACAAAACACCTTGTTTACGAAATATATTTATTCCAGTATCGTCGGTGATGTTATTGAAACCAATATCTTTGTTTGAGTGATTATGTCATTCTCTTCCAAAAATCCACTGAAGCTAATCATTCACCATTAATCATTCGGTCGAAGCAATGCTGCTTGTTTATTTTAAACGGAATGGTGGGTCCACTTTAATGTTTTAACTTTCTTTATCGCAGTTTCGCATGATTCAATTCAAAGTTCATTAACAGCGTGTACTGCTGATCTCAGTTAGCAAACTTTCACAATTCACCGACGAATATATAATATTTCCGCTAATGAGCACAACAAATATAATTAAATCAGTGTATAGAGTAACACAGAACGTAAGGCGGAAGTTTCTCCAATAAGAGGATATAATTTGAGAGAAATAGAGGAAATATATGAAAACAACTGATTCTGATATTCTCTAATTATTTTAGAAGGAACAGTTTACTTCAATTAATATAGAGTTAACAACGTCAATACTTCCCAATTATTTTGAAATTGACGACAAATCATTAAATTTCAACAATACAGACTGCACAATAGATCTGCAAAGGAATTAATGAACTTAAATAAGTAGGCTTGTCAAAAGGTCGATATATGTTGCTAATTTTATATGTTCAAGTACCACCTCATCGTGAAATTTTTACTGAACAGTTTACAAAACCGTAAAACATATTTTGCTATACAATAGCTTCCTCAGACGTGTTCATACTGACACCCACAATAAAGTGTTATCTGAATACGTTTTGGATTTTTAGAAAGTTTCGGCCAATTCCATAACGTTTTGGCTATTTTTGTTTGTTTTTTCCAACTGAAACATTTTTTTAATGAAATAGAGTTCATATACATGGAAAAATTATAGGTGAGTTATGAAAAATAATTCAGAGAAAAGAGCTCTTAACTGAACTTTATATTAATATTATAAATTGAAAGTTAGTCGACGTAAAGTTCGTTCCATTAAGATATTGCTTTGCCTTTTCTAAATCTGGTGGACTGTGGAGTTTCAAATTTTGATCAGCTACTATCAGATGTATTAGTTTAGGATCACTTCTAATATGGTTTTTTAACTTTAAACTACTGTGATTCATAACGATGGAATATATTCTGTCTAAGAATATATATTATTGACGAAGTAAAGAATATCAGAATTAAAAATAAACTATATAACCTATGTATAATACAAAGTAGATATTAACTCTATAGGTTGTTCACGTTAAGAAGAGAATGACGTCACAAGATGACAAGTTGCCGCTTTGCCAACATGTGCACTATTTGGAACTTTCAAATTTATTTATACTGATGATATGTTTAATTGCTATTATCCTTACTTCTTTCGATCAGAACCTGTCATTAGCATCGCTTTGGGCTTTGCCAAACAAATATTAAACACCTGTATGGTGATTTATGGACTGGCAGAATCTTTCAGGCGTTTATTCGCCCTTCTAAGCTTGATATCAAACAGTTGCTGGACTGCAGGTCACTGTCATTTGAATCATCATATGCAGAGACTCGGACTGTTGGAAAATGATGAAACAGCAGAGCACATACTTTATGCCTGTCCCGCTGGGGACTGAATCAGGTTTTTAGATTTCGACAGAGCCGTACTCTTACCATCAGACCTGAAAGACCACTCATCATAGCAACTAATCGGCTTCGTTAAGGAGCTGGGTTTATTTGGTCGGGAGTGAGACACAATAAACCCTTGCGGATTGCGGTGGAGGGTCGAATATACCCACTCACTTTGGAAATAACCTAACCTCACCTAGTCTTCTTATCGACATATAAGAATATATGAAAGTTGTGAGGGAGAACTTCATACACTTTTGAAAAGGAAAAATTTTTCAGTTAATCACGATGAGTTATTGTATATTTTCAGAAAAAAAAATCCATTTATCATTAATTTGTCTATCGAAAAAAACTAAAAAACTATATAGATATTTATTCTAACGTTTCGAAGGCTAAATTCTGCCTCCGTGGAAAAATCTGAGGATATACCCTAATTTTTTCTTCAGTGAATCGTTTCATTTCTAAAATGCCTCGTTAAATGTCAAAGAAGTTTTTTAACATGTGTGTTTCAGTTACGAACTGTGGATGGATTCAAAGTTGATTGGAAATAAAACACTTCTGAAATCCTAGTTGTAAATATTAATTGTGTGGATTATGAGAATTCATAATTTCCGAAACTAACTTTCCTGAGGTTCATTTTCTATCATTTCTATCATTTAAACGATATTAACTTCTGAACGTTTGAAGAACTGCAGCTTTCAGAAAAATGAGTTATTTTTGGTTTATGATTCAGAAGACATTCTTTGATCCCTATAGAATCCAGTTGATATTGTCGAAATGAAAGCAAATCAATGTCTATACTGTCAAAAATTTGTCAAATTTGCCCAATGAATCGAACACAAAACGTACTTTGATATTTATCAAATTGCAGGTATGTGTCTAATTTCCTGCTCGATTAAGAATCGTTTCAGTTTAATGATAGTCTGTTCTCTTGTGCAACACATATTGACAGGTTATACTTGTTCATATCGAAACAAGTCATCTAGATTTTTCCACACATCATCATCCAAAAGAAGAAACGTTTGTTTAACTTCTAACTCTGTATCACTCTTCATTACCAGGATAGCAAATTCCATATAGATTAACAATCTGTACATTATCATTTCACTACACATTATTATTTCCAATTGTTGTCGTATATCAATTATCAGTCAATAAATATAACTCCAATATATTTTGAGATAATCAGTCATATCTTGATCCACTTACCCTGAGTCACAGGTACAAATTTCAGGACCTGTACATCGCCCACCGACTCCACAACCACCTGTACAATGTGGAAGACAATATTTTCCATTGGCACTGAGTACATTTCCAGCATTACAAGAACACTGTCCGTTGTTGGTGCAGACACCATTCAAGCAGCCGAAGGGACAAGTTGGAATGCAGTCATCATTAAGGGAGTCATAGATGTATCCTCGTTTGCATTCACAAACATTAGGAGCAGTACAATTCCCTGAAAAATATCAACGTTCACCACCAGAGAATGAAGTGTACCTACAGTTTCAGTTGATATGGGAACAGAAAGTGAGATACCATAATGTTTGCAGACACGTCGAAAACCATATGCGACGGAAGCTGATATATACTGTACGATGATAAATTTAATTTGCTTTTAAGCTATCAATACCCATCCGTCTTCCAGGTGGAAAACGCCCTATAAATTCTAATTTGGAGCCTGAACGAGATGAGCGAAGCAACATTTTTATAGATGTCCGGATTAGTTTGGGGATGACATGAAGAACTAAAACAAACAGTGATCCGGAATGGATTGACTTTATTCTGGATACTCATGACTCACAGGTAATGTAAGAGCTGAGGTGTGAGTCAAACACGGACCATCATCAGCCATATATTGGACTAAGATCAGCTAGACATAAAGAGTATTGGAAAACAATCATGGAGGGATCGCTTGAAAAAACGACTGAAGAATGTTAGACAGCAGGGATCGGCTCAGAGTAATTACAAGGCATTTTCCGTTAGAGGACATCCCAAACATACAGGAGCGCAGACAATGTAACAAAGAGGCAGAGTTAGGTCGTTAGGTCGTAGAACATTTACTAAAGAGACTAACCAGGATACGGTATCTTGAGTGAGATGAATGACAAATATAACTATATTACTAATGAAGATCAGAAGAGTGTTTTTCATATTCATGGTAATTTTGAAATGTAAAAATGGCATATTTTTCGAAAATATCTCCAATAACCTTTGAAATAATACAACTGATAAATATAGACAGACACGAGCTATTCCGTTCGATATTTCAGGTCTTTGGCAGAGTTTGGCATGAAGATTTACCAACTGGATTTGAGTGTTTTGATTTGCTTTGAAATTTTTCATAATGCAAATCCATAACTAATTGGGAGATATCAGAAGACATACATTGCTTTGAGGATGACACCATATTTATCTTGCTTTTCTATAAAACTGCACTTGTACTATGTTGCTGTATCGCTGCTGTTCCAATGATTTGACAGAATCAGAATCAACGAACTTAGGCGTGTGCAGAGTTATAGAACAGTGCTTTAAAAAAAATTGTTCTACGGTGCCTTCTAGTGGCGAGTTACAGAAAAATTGATAGCCTAAAAACCTTCTCTATGAAGAATTACTTATATATGTCAAATTTCATCACAATCGGTTTATATATTAGATATAAATCGGTTTATATATTAGATATAAAAATGAATGTTTATTGGTTGCTTGGTTGGTGAATGATAAACTTCTACATCGCTCAACCGATCGTGATGAAACTTGACATATATAAGTAATTTTTCATATAAAAGGTTTTTAGGCTATAAATTTTTCTATAACTCGCCACTAGATGCGCTGTAGAATAATTTTAATAACGCTGCGCCCGCCTAAGTACGTTGTTGTTGTTGTTTGACTTTATT
>WOGJ01229411.1:0-11074 GCA_015342185.1 Leptinotarsa juncta
ACCATCTGCAAACAAATAGTCCTCATATTCTTGCATTCACAAAAACCAAAGTCAGTGCTTCAAGAAATCCCGTCAATTTTATATATCCCGGATATGATTTCCACTCCCGATTCAGACGTAACTTTGGAATATCTCGAGAGGATATGTTATGTGGTTAAAAATAATATCACTGAAGATAACTTCATTCATATACTGCGTTTATTGCAAGCCTTACACAAGCCACCAAGCCTTACACAATATATGGCACTATTCTCTTCACTTGCAAACACCATTGACTTTCTGTAAATCAATCATCTCAGTGCCAAAATGTGTATATTCAGTGACTTCCATGTTCTCAATATCAAATGGCCCAAACTTTAAAATATCAACGACGAACAAAGTCGCGAAGCTGAGGCTTTTGCAATATTCAGCGAACTTACTCAAATTATAAATGAGTCAACCAGGATTCCTAACATGATGGAGAATTTGCTTGTCTTTTGGATCTTTATCTTACAACGAATCCATAAATTTACATAGTCACTGTAAGGTCTCCATTGGCATCTTCTGATGACAAACTCATGTCAGTATAGAGTGAATTGCCCATAAATGTTGGGGAAAAATCTAAGTGGCGTAAAGTTTGGCATTATAGATCTACTGAGTGGGAGGACCTTCAAGACCATTTCCTAAATTTCCCCTGACTAGATGTTTGTTTCATCTCTAAAGTTCCATCTATTTATTCTTCTGTAGTTGCGGAAGTTATTCAATCATCCATGATTGCATATACTTCTCTTCCAATAAAACGAACTTCTAACGGCAAAACTTGGTTCAACAAAAATTGCAAGCAAGCTGACAGTGACAGAAAACATGAAAGCAAAGAGCTTCACAATCAGAGAAATAGGGATAAATTGCATGCCAATTCCAACGGGTCTAGATTCTTCTAGTCAATAGCGAAAACTAATAATTAACACTTTACAAAATCCATAATTCAACCACCGACACAAGTCAGTGGTTGAATTATGGATTCCAACAACAGTGGTACTGGCTGGCAACGAATCTACTGGCTGAACAATTTGCGTCCCACTCCACAGTCGCTTTTCTGGAAAAGGTAACACCCACTATTCTCACACTAGAATCCACAATGCCAGACATTACTTTTCGACAGCGTCTAGTCAGGCGGATTTTGAAATAGTTCAATATTAACAAGGCATCTGGTACAGATGATGTACACGTCATTATACTCAAAAAGTGCGCAAATGAACTCCCACCAGTATTTTGCAGGCTTTTCAACCTGTCTTACAAGGAAGGGGTTTTTCCTTCTGCTTGGAAGATTGCTCGCGATCAGCTTATTCTCAAAAAGGGCAAGAAAAGTCTTTAGAATAACTATAGACCAGTTGGTTTGTCATCACTGATATTAAAAATTATGGAGAAAGCCGTAAACCACCATATCCTTGAATATTTTGGAGGCTTCAACATCTTGAGCGATCATCAATATATCTTTTGGAAACAAAGATTAAGAGTCGACCTTCTATCATGTCACTCATATTTGTAATAACGCAACCGAGAAACATGGAGATTCAAGAGCCTTAGCGCTTGATATTTCTTGGTTCTTTGACCATGTGTGGCATGAGAGTTTACTGGTCAAACTTCGAAGCTATGGCTTGTCGGATCATTTTTGTGTATGGCTCTTCAACTTCCTGGAAGAACGTTCTCTGCAAGTAGTCATCGACGGATATCTCTCGAATACTTTTACCATCAACACTGCTGTTTCATAGGAATATATATTGTCTCCAACCCTATTTCTTTTGTATATCAAGAAATTATTGAAAAAATTAAAAAATTTTATATATTGCTTTGCTCATGATAATACACTTGATTCGTAATTCCATTTGGATTCCAGTACATTGGCGGCGGATGCACATCTTCACCGGCAGGAGGAGGTTGCGTGTCTTGATGAGGATCTGGAAGTAATTTCGAATTATGGTAAATGTAACCAGCTTCAATTCAATGCCACAAAAGGCTGAGCATCAGTTTTCTCCAAAAAGATAAATGTGTTCGAACCGGATATAACAATGTTAGGTCAGACATTCCACTTTCTGCTTCGATAAGTTTGTTGAGGGTTAAAATTTACACCAATACGTTTTGGCACAATCATGTTGCTGGAATTGCTTCTTCTCAAACGCTTGGAACACTGTTCCGAACCAGAAAACTGTACACACCTCAGCAACTTGTGATGCTATATGAAGCTCAGATCAGACCCTCTTTGGAATATTGTTCTCATGTATGGAGCTTCGCCCCTAAACATATCCTGAAGTTGCTAGATTCCATTCAGAGAGAAGTTATCCACCTGACTGGAGACGCGAACATCATGTGCAACCTTGATAACTTGGAACATCGAAGAAAGGTTGGAGATTTGTCTCTCTTTATAGATACTCTCACGAAACACGCGACGAACTGTGGCTGCTCAGCGTTTTGTGGTTCAACCCGGTACACCTGGAACTTCAATGTTTAAGGACTCTTCCATTTGGAGAATGGCGTTTATGTGAAATAACCTTCTGGACAATGTTTCTCCGAATGAATTTAATCTCCAGCAACTCAAATCCAACGTGAATAGATAATTTCGCACGGATACTGATCATAGAGCTCCTTGAAGATTTTTCTGTAGTGCTTCTGTTTTGTCACTAAAAAATATATTATGAATTGTTTGTTAGATTTAAATTCCGAAATTCTTCTGATAAAAAATAAAGAGATAACTACCGGTCCATCGCAAGCAAATGTGAGTTGTGATGATCTCCTTTGCGATACATTTTGATATGAATGATTGATACTGGTTTGTTTTTAGTTTTTTGTTTATATTTTTCTTATACGTCCGCGCATTCATCATGTGTTAGGTTAGGTTAGGAATCACTTAACGTCAAAAGCTAAAACCCCGTTAATCCTTAACTCGACTTCTGAGGGTTGTCGTTCGTAGAGGTGCGACAGCTGGTTAATGGAAAAACAGATTTTAAACAGACAGATTTAATTTGTGTAAAATTACTCACTGTCAACTTCTAGTGTTCACATTTCACATAATGAGTGAGGCACATAAAAAAATCAGTTTGAAAAAAATACTCTGATTCATATAAATAATGGAATATTCATGTTTCATATACAAAAATCAATGCTAACTGGATACATCACACTCTTGTCACCTTGTGAAATACACTCCATTTCTCCTAGTCACGTTACTGTTGTGTACTTTTACTCACATTAAAATTTTGTGTCTGAACTAGTTTCAAGATGACGTAACCACTCAATATAACCTTCTCAGTAGAGAATTTATCAATGAACTTGAAGAAAACGATTACGTGATGATATGGTCATTCACTTCCTTTTGATTACTTTATACTTTGAATTAATAACTGCAGATATGTGGAATGCACAGGTTATTCATCCGACTGTGGTTTTATTCAAACATAACAAGAATCAATTTCGTAATATTTGAATCAACAGTCTTAAGTACCTTAGAAATATTAAGATGTATCAAAGGGTCACCAGTTTAAGCGAACGTAACCTAACGTTAATAAGCCAAGTGTTTCGATTAAATAGGTTACAAAAACGTGGCCATTGTCAAAAAATTAGCACTGTTTGTGAAATTTTTGAAAAAATCAACATGTGAATTCTGGTTATTCGTGAAAAGGGGAAATTATTGATATTTTGCTTCGCGTTGGATATAACGCAATAAGTTATTTTAAAAAGTTGCTTAGAAATCGATTTTGACCCTACATACCAAAATTCATCCTGAAATTTGAATTTTATTGTAACTTTCATATGCATGTGTGATTTTCAATTGATGGTACCTACAGAAATGAAAAAATATCAAAATTAGTGAAATAGATGTATCCATGATGAATAATAGGTTTTCATTTTTATTCCTATATAACAAATTTATTAATTTCGTAGCTCCCCAGTTAAAACCATTTATTGAAAATCGAACTTGAATATGACATTTAAATTTGGCGTTGATATTCGATATGTATAGGTGAAGTTGATTTCCAAACAACCTTTTCAAATAATTTGTTTCAGTATCATCAACGCGAAGCAGCAAACCGAGAATTTGCCCTTTTCGCAGGAATGCAGTAGGCTAGGTTTGTTTGTGACTGTTACTCGGGCTAATAATTGCAGAATGTGCGGCTCATGAAGATGTACGCCTCTACCAAAAATCAAAGCTCTGCTTCCAAGAATTACTAAAATGGAGTGATGTCTTCATTTTGAATGTGTTACAGTGTAGATAATTTTTTATCAACACTAGTAAATAATACGTTGTCTTATTTTATTCTGCCAAGTAAATACAATCAATATTTCAGTATAATTTTGAAATGAACACCAACAAGTTCAGCAATTACTATTTGAGAAAATTCAAAATCATATTTTGTACCTGAACAATAAATTTTCTATCGCGAGTTTTTTCGATATTTCCTTCAGTTTGTTTCTAAATGATACTGATGATGAAATTTCAAAATGACACTGAAAACTAATCTCATTTTTAAAGATGAACTCCCTGTTAATAAACTTCAGCAACCGACAATTTCTGACTGAAGGGTTTCCGCAGATAGTGAACTGTATACTTCTCAACATAGGTCACAACCAATAGTTTTCAATGATAAAGGGAATTTTTGCAAACATTTCTGTTTAAAAAAAATCTGTTTAAAATTTGTTTTTCCGTTAACCAGCTGTCGCAACCCTATGAACGACAACACTCAAAAGTTGAAACTTGTGCGAGCTAAGGATTAACGAGGTATTTTAATGTGTGATTCCTAACCTCTTAATGTAATTTTCTCAGTAGAGAATTTATCAATGAACTTGAAGGGTCATCCACTTCCGTCCACTACTTCATACTTCGAATCAATAACTGCAGATATGTTGAATGCACAGATTATTCGTCCTACTGTGGTTTTATTCAAACATAACAAGAATCAATTTCGAAATAGTTGAATCAACAGTCTTAAGTACCTTAGAAATAGAAAGATATACCACAGTGCCACCAGTTTAACCGAACGTGAATAAGCCAAGTGTTTCAATTAACTGGGTTGAGAAAACGAGGCCATTGTCAAAAAATTTGCACTTTTTGTGAAATTTTTCAATTCTGGTTATTCGCGAAAAAGGTAAATTATCGATATTTTGCTTATATAACCAAATAACTGATTTGTAAAAGTTGCTTAGGAATCGATTTTGGCCCTACATACGAAGGGCACACTTGCAGACCGGTTTCGAGCTCATTAGCCACTCATCAGTGCAATATAGTGGCCATCATCGACCTAAAGTCAATGATATTCCATAAATGAGAATCGGAATTCTAACACAGTATTCTATTTCTCTTCCTAAGTTGGAGCGAACATCAAAATGTCACATCTAGTGTACGAGGTACTAACGAGGTACTGCCAGTCTTCAAGCATAGCCCACTGACTAATATGACAGTATAAATTTTGCGTTGAAATTGAAATGTATGGGCGAAATCGATTTCCAAACAACTTCTTCAAATAACTTACTTCGGCATCATCAACGCGAAGCAAAATATCGAGAATTTGCTCTTTTCACAGGAAGGGAGTAGGCTGTGTTTGAGGCGGTTACTCAAAGCCAATTACTGCAAAATGTCTGCTCATTGAGGTGTATGCCTGTACCAAAAATGAAACTTCTGCTTCCAGAAGAAATAATGATAATCGCCTCTATAGGGAGAAATAGAGTATCTGCCATCTAAGAGGCAAAGTTCAAAACTGCAGTTTAGAACACTACAGATTTGTTCTACCACTTTACCTTAGTAAAGGGTTGTCTTCATTTTTAGTGTGTCACAGTGTAGATGATTTTTTATCGACAATAATAGTCAATAATTTTCATATCACTATATATAACACTATATTTAACAGTTGTACGTGATAGATTTTCTCATTTTATTCTGTGAAGTGAATACAGTCAATATTTCAGTATAATTTTGAAATAATGTTGCATACCAACAACTTCAGCATTTACTAATTGAGAAAAGTCATGATCATTCATTCAAAATCTCATGATAGGGGATAAACTCCCCAATCAATAACCTTCAGCAACCGATGTACGTTTCCATCCACTTACAATTGCTGACGAAAATTTTCAACGCAGATAGTGAACTGTATACTGCTTGTGATAGGTCACATCCAAATATTTGTCAATGATAAAGGGGATTTTTTCAAATAATTGTCAGAACTAACTTTACAGTAAAGTGACCTTGACTATGAGTTACGTCTTCTATGTTGCAGTAAGGTAACAATTCTCCTTATCGGCTCCAAACTGTTCATATTGTCTTCGTCAACCACAGTAAAAACACACTTGTCATTGATTTATGTTTGAAAATCGCACCATATGAACAAACAATTTGAAAAAATAGGAACTTTCAGCTATTCGTGTTTTCCACATCATGTTGGAAAAAACGTATGAACATATCAATTTTTCAAGTGATTCAGCGACAATAGCAATATGTTATATAATATTTGGAAAGACGTGGGGTTCGAAACCAAAATTGATCTATTGCTAACATATATTACAACCATCAGTATATCTTATGAAGGTACCTCTTCGTTTGAAAATGAACGAAACTGCAGTAACATCAGTTACGAATACAAGTGGTATAAAAAGATAGAAAGTTTTATTTCTCATTTTTCATGATGATCTCCTATCACATAGGAACGGCTACATCCATGAATTTGTTATAATGCTGAATCTTTCATTATTACAGGGTTGCGTATTGAAGGAAATAGCATCCGGTATCTTCTTATGGAAATTCTAGATCTCTCCTTACTGGAACCCATGTAGAAATACAAGCCTTTGTTCCAATTAGAATGGATTGCGTGGTGAATTGAATATTTCAATAGATTTGGTCGATACTTGATGACAATCCATATTAAAACTCATTAATGCAGTTTATTTTATGATGTATGTTGAAAATCATAGAATAAACCGTGATAATGAATTTTTTTGTTTTGAGTTTGAGTATGCTATAAAACTAAGTGCCAAACAAACTTGTCACATGAGCCTCAATGAGAAGAATATGTAATGATTCGCTATACTGATAGGACCAAGGCAAGCAATGATGTGACTAGGAGACCCAAGACTGAAACTTTAGAAAGTCTTGGAAAGCCCTCAATCTTTCAGGTAGCACCACTAGCTTCAGAGTCGGATGGTTGGAACTGTCTCCAAAGAGACTATTGGCGCAAGGATCTATACTTTATTATAGCAACAATGATCTCTGAAATTATTCACCTATGGAAATGCTAGGAAACGAGAAAGCTGATCATTTAAAGAAATGGGTCACTGCTTCCTTCTTGGGCCTAAATCATTCGATGGTTTCCAAAGAAAGCCGAATCGTTTTCAGGGATGAAAGAGAAAGAAATAAAAGTGGGCTCAGGACAAAACTCTGTGATACAAGAAAGTTCATTGAAGTCAACTCCGAACCTCTCGGTTCGAGGAAATTTCCTTTCCACTATATAAAGCCAAGTTTTGGAACAGTGTTTGATGGGACAAGTTGAGGCCTTCTACAAGTCCAGCAATGAGACGACTTTTCCGTGTTCAAAGCTTTCAACTATGTATTCCACCATATTTGATGAAGGATGAGGCAGATCAATATTCTTGGAAATCATATTGATGATTTTTTTCAAAATAGTGATAACAATCACATTTCAATTAACATCACTCATAAGGTTTATACTACTACTGTTAGACTTTTCCAGGAAACAATACGTTCAAAAATTATTATATAATATATATGGTTTCAATAAAACCACAAAGTCACAGTTTGCTAATGAGTCATTCCACATCTCTTCACGTGACCCTGTAGCCAAATCAACTTTTTATTCCTCTTCAAAATCAGATGGTGACCCGATTTTGCCTCAGGGTGTCGTTTATTCTCGGGCTCGCCAATTTCATAATTAAAATCTGCCTCATCTGATGCTCAGTAAGATTAGTTTACACGGTTTTAATCATAACACAATCTATACAGGTTTCATCTGTTGTTGATTATTTGATTACATGAAAATTTGCAGCATGTAGGTCAAACTATTTTGTAATGAAAATCCAATGAAAAATATATAGGAATTTTGCAAAAAAACTTTTTGAAATTATACATTATTTTGCATAGAATTTACATTCTTTCCAAACAGTTCCAAACAGTAATGACAATTTTTTTTTGGTAAATGATGACGTCTTCGTTAGTGTTCATGTCGTCGCCTCTACTTGCGTTTCATGGACAATCAAGTTCAATAATGCATTAGAGATTCAGCCTTTTTTTTCGATCCAAAAAATTATTGAATACGATAAATTAGGTACTGTCAAACTGGTTATTTTTTTCTGATGAAAATTCATTGGATTCACGCAGTAACTTACGAGTATTTCAATTAGAATTGTTTTTCTTTCTACCGTTACAAAAGTCTTCATTATAAAATATAATGTGTATAGTGAAAAGTAACATAAAGAGGTTTTTGAAAATTCTGATCATCAACAAAATAATAAGAAGCATTTATAAATTACCATATTTGGAACCAACATTGAACTTATATAAGCCAAACCTTTTATTGGACTTGAATTCACTCTATAAACTCAAAATTAGCTGCTTCATTCATTCTGTGAAAAATAATACAAAGAAATAAAACTTAAATTTTATTCCAGTTGGACATATTCACAATCATGCCACAAGACAAACCAAAGTTTTGTCACAAATTTAAGATTGTAAGACTCATACTGTGAATAGTCCTTAGGATATAATAATTATTTGATTACTGATCTCATTCATGTTTAAGCTATAATGTTGTACTTAATTTCAGGGTGTTAATTGACGCACTAGCCTGGGGCGTCATTAGCCATCTACGTTTAATAGCGCCCAAGAAGCATTTCATAATTATCGGTATTTTTATTAAAAATCCTTTAGATGTTGATGTTCTATAGTAATAACACATGTTAGAAGTGAGATATTTTTGTTACGTGTTACAAAATTTAAGTATTGTAGTATTTTTAGTTCATATAATGATAATTATAATACTATCTAAAAAAAGACAATATAATATACTTTTAGATTATGTATGGCTCTAAGTCGAAATATTTATGTTCATTAAGATAATACGTATATTGACATAGGGGCGTTACTAAAACCTGTATGTTCAATGAAGCCCGTGACAGGGTATTCAAAAAGTATTTATTTGCTGGGAAAGAAAGTTTTTGGCTTTCTACTACTCCATCTTGATACAAAAAAGAAGGATGAGGGAATCTTCCAAAGAATCTTATATGACTGATAGCACTAGTGTGTTAGTTTTCTGTATTCTTTATTTGTCAATAAAACTATTTTCCTAAACAGTTTTTCAATTCAATCATTTCCTTAAATAATATATCGATTTGGAATTAAGTGGGCGTTAATTTCCTAGGATACCTTACATATAAAATGCATAGTCTAGGAACAACTTCCTTTTTCGAACAGTGTAAACTATTACGGCCGAAGATAACTGTTAAAACTATTTTTTTGGTTTTTCCCGTGATCTGCAAGTTTGTATGCGTTTCGTCTACTTGAGCAGTGGACATTATCAGAAGCGATGAGATAACGGTCAAAGTACTGAAGTTGTTTCCAACACAAACACAGAAACTATGATGTTGGAATTTGTCTGGGAATATATTGATTTCAATGACCTTGTTTATGTACAATTAAGGACCGTTAGCCAGATTTTACTAATGTTCATTGCATCTTTCTTTCTATTGAAATTATCCCAGTGTTTATGAATTTCTGTTTCTTGTATATTCTTCGATAGTAAATCTCACACATCTGACCTTGAGAGTCTTCTTAATGAACTCAATTACCTCAAAAATGACTTCGAAGAGGATGGGTTCAGCGAAGTAGACCAAGTCTAAAGTCAGCTAAGGACCCCCGAGAAGATTTAGCAACACCCAGGGTATACGAAATTCCTTGTAGCTGAGGGTTGGTCTACATTGAAACCACGAAAAGAAGTGTGGGTATCCGTTTGTCTGAACACAAGATAAATTGTTGCCTCGAGTAAACCGACAAATCAGCTGTAGCCTTCTTTAAGAATGCACTCACATTATCTCATTTGAAGATACAGTAATACTCGACAAAACTCAGAATTACTATAAAAAAACATATAGAGAGGCAATAGAATTCCGGAACACAGGGATGATTTCAATATGAAGAAAGATGCAATGAACATTATCAAAATCTGGCTACCTGCCTTAATTTCACACGGAAAAGGTCATTTAATCCAATTAAGAGAAACGAAGCCACGCCCAGCAATGATGATATAAAACCGGAGCCAAATTCCAACATTATAGTTTCTGCGTTGGGAAGAACTCAAACACTTTAACCGTTACCTCACCGCCTTCAATTATGTCTACCGCAGTAGTAAACGAAACTTCAGGCATGAAAACATGCAGATCACGGCTAAAAATTGCTTAGACATAACCTTCTTTTCAACAATTTATCATCCACCTTCATCGAAAATTACGATGAAAAATTTTAAATTCCTCCCGTCGCAAATAAAATGTCAGTCAATTTTTTCATCTCGTGATAGTTTTCAAACTGAAAAATCAATTTTTTTCACTGCTTGTTGTAGGCTTGTTGAAAGGCTTTGGGATAGATCCCCGAATATTTTGATTATAGACAATTAAAGGTATGAGAAAACAGAAAACTCAAATTGCCCTATTGAGTTTTTTCAGATCTGTTTCCGTTAACCAGCTGTCGCACCCCTACGAAAGACAACCACTCTACAAAAAAAAACTATTTAAGTTCCATTCATAAACTACCGTGAGATATTTTATCAGTTCGGACTTCCATTGCCTACTATAATATAAATTGATTTGACAACCCTGAAAAAAATAAATAGATTAACCGAAACTAATAATTTTAGTAAACAAAAAACTTAAATTACAAAGAAATAAAATACAAGCAACAACCAAACAAATAAAAAATTGAAATATTAATAAAAACTGAAAATTAAAAATTAGTCAGATCGAAGACGATTGTAGACTAACAATCGAAACGTCGTGACAGTAGGTTGCTAATGCCGACTGAACGCCTCCCCCCACCCCTTTTGAC
>WOGJ01229540.1:0-13970 GCA_015342185.1 Leptinotarsa juncta
TAATCTCAATACGGCTAGAAAATTATGAATCAATGACAGCATTCATAACACAGATAATTGATACGTCGCATAAATTAAGAGGGACCGGCTTCAACATTAGTGAAGAATGGATAGGATCATTATTGTTGGTGGGACTACCTGACAAATTTTCGCCGATGATAATGGCCATTAAATACTCCAATAAACAAACCATTTCAACAGACGTCATTAAATCAAAACTCATGTATATGTGTGATAAAGTTGGTAGCACTGAAACAGAAAGCGCTTTTTATCAGCGAAAGGTTGGCAGCAGAAGAAGTATGGCAAGGTTGGCAACACTTCAGTCAGTCAGTCAAATCGACCTGCCAAAGTGAAACAATGTTACAAAAGTAAACAAATCGGTCATTACAAAAATCAGATTCCACCAATGAAAGAAAAGCCTGTAAATGCATTTAGTGCAGTTTTCCTCAACGGATGTTCCAGTAAAGATAAGTGGTATATTGACTTGGGAGCCAGTAGTCATATGACTATAAGTGAGGAAAACCTGAAAAATAAATCATGTAACTTAACAACTAAGGAGATTATAGTTGCGAACAAAACAACTATGCCTGTTTTGTGCTCGGGAGGTACACGAATTACAACCGTTGTTCAATATACAGAACACGATATCGTGGTCAAAGATGTGTTATGTCTACCAAATATGACTACTAACCTGTTGTCCCTCAGCCAGCTTATAAAAAATGGTAACAAAGAATGTTTCCTAAAAGAACATTGAACATCAGAAATAGGCATAATGGGTTGATTGGCATTGCACAGGCGGTGAACAGAGTATACAGACTCAACACCACCAGGTCAGTATATGTGTTAGCAGCTAAAGATACAACCTCAGATATGTGTGTTAGCAGCTAAAGATACAACCTCAGATATAAGGTACAGGAGACTAGGCCATATTAACAGCACAGACATGAATGCAATGAGAAATGGAGTCGTAGAAGGATTGGTGTATGACAACAAAGCCGTTATCAGCAAATACAATTGTGAAGTGTGCTGTGAGGTTGAACAGAGTCGACTAACATTTTCACAGAGCAGTCACAGAAGTGAAAAGACACTTGAGATTGTGCATGCAGACGTGCGTGGCCCAATGTAGACTAAGTCAATCGGTTCATCCAGATATTTCTTGCTATTTGCAGACGACTATAGCAGAATGTCGTTTGTCCAATTTTTTAAAAATAAAAGTGAAGTTTTCACTTGCTTCAAGGAGTTTGAAAATATGATTGAAAAACAGTTTTAAGGACTGATAATGGCACATAATTTTGTTCTAATGAAATGAAGGATTTTTTGAAACAAAGTGGCATAATCCATCAAAAAACTAATCCTTATAGTCCGGAACAGAATGGGATGTGTGAACGATTTAACCGAACCATAGTTGAAAATAGAAGGTGTTTATTATATGATGCTAAATTTCAGAAAAAGTTTTGGGCAGAAACAGTACATACACTTGTCTATTTGAAAAATAGATCCCTACCCAGTTAACACAAAACGATCTCAGAGATGTCAAAGTTCTGCACATTCATGTTTCAGATCACAGCCTTGAATCGCAATTTGACTCACATTGACATCTCATGAACTTCTATTTCGGACCCTGGTGACCGGCTCCAGGCATTACATTGTGTTGCACAATGAAACTCTAGAAGAGCTGAATGTGAGGTACTCTTTCACTTCAAAATCAAACTCACATAATCATAATTTTAGTGATGAAATGTGAGATTGAAAACTCTCAGAATAAGAGTTACGTTAAGATTCACTCAGTAACTCACATTTCGATGAAAACGATGCATTTTCTGAAGTGTGTTGTAACTCGCATAGATGTTGCTTTCGTAGTGAATGCGATAAAGCTGATCAATTTAAATCTAGTGTATCACGTGGAGCATCCACTGAAATTTTAAGGAACTTCTGATGATTCAATTATTGGTATTGCTTTTAGTACTCTTCACTTCATCACATTGATAATATCCAAAAAATACCAATAGCTGAATCTTTCATATAATTCTTTCCCTCGATGTTTTAATGGAAGCTCATTTGAGACACACTATATACTGTAGTCAGTTACAAAGCTCAATAGCCAAACACCAAACAGTAAAATAAAAAGTCAAATAAGCATTTTCACAATTAATATTTGCACATCATATAGTATATAAGTATGAATATAAATGAAAATAAACTCTGAAAGCAACAAACAAAAACAAAATACCCAGAAAAATATTTCACATATGACAGGAACTAACAAGATGATTTATTTTCTTCCCTGGTCCTCTGCTTTGCGTGGCGAAGCCAATTTTCCGTCAATATCTCGAACTCTTTCAAAGTCAATTCAAATCTTTGATAAATTGCACCTGAAATCAAAAACCCAGCTTAAAATCAAGTGATATGTTTCATAATGTTTCTATTGAAAACTTATAAATTTTATAAATAAAACTGAATAGAATTTATCAACGAAAAATTAAAATAAAATGTTTTGACAACTACCATCCTTACATTCCTGGTGGAATATATTATAATATATAAATAAAAGTGATTTAAATGGCTGCTTGATGAAAATTCATCAGAACGTATTCAATTCTATTCTGAATGAACTTCTACTACAGTGATGCAGCCAATAAGCAAGTTATTGCACTGAATACAATTGGGATCAGACAGATCAAGAACTGGTTACACAAAAAAAATTATAATTTAAAGCAAATTGGTTGAATTTATCCCTTTGACGGACCGCTATCCGCGCCAGATGAGACTTCTAGCTTCAGGTTTATAGGTTTGTCTTCTAGTGGGGTATTTATATAAAATATAGTATCATATTGATATATCAAGAGTGATATATGACTGATAAAATTAAGAAAATACTAAAATAACAATGACCCTGTATAAATGGATAACTTAAAAACAAACTTAACAACTACAAAATAAATATCAATATTTTGTTCGACGGGAAATTCTAAGAAAATGATTCGTTGACTGATTCAAACTGAAAACTCCCATATTGAAAAAAAATCATTTGTTAAATGAACAACTAATGATTTCAACTTCCTTCAGTTGTAATTTAAACACTACAAATATTGTTCAAATTATTCTATTACATGTTTTTTCCATATGATGAATGTATGGTACTGTAACAAAATTTTCTGAATCAATGTTGAATTTTAAACACTTTTCGTCAATTTGTGTTACACAATTATCACATTTAATGATGGGGTATTAGAAACTGTCTATCTGTCAATAACCACGTTCGACTATTTTAAAATATTGACACTGACTTGTTCTGATCGACAGAACAAGATTGTCGACTATAATGATTCAACAACGCTAATCGCATTCCTCTCCTCTTTCGTAAGCTCATACAACATTGAACTGATTTATACCTTACCATGGTGAAATTGAGGTTATGTTGATCCGCTTCAATAAATTCAATGTGATATCTAAAACACTGAATATTCTTGATTGAAAGAATTTTATGTTTGAATATCAAAACATGCGGAGTCCTTTTTCACTATTATTGTATTTGCCACTTACCTTTTGCATCAAAACAACAATCCCAAATAATTTTTAAACAGATAACACATAACTCAGCGAAACCACAGAATACTAAGTAATGCGAAACCACAGAATCTATCTATTTGTCAAATTTTCTTCTTTTGGTACAAATAAAACTTCGGTTAAAATTCAACTCACTCTTTACTATTTTGTTAGTCCCGAATGTGAACCGTTAAGTGAATAGTATATACTGCGCTGAGACGAAAAAAATGCGAATCAACAGATAATAAATTTGTGATTCACATTTGGGCGTCTTTGATACATCAAATAGCATCACAGATGCAGGTCTATTCGTGCCTCGCTGTGGTAAAAAAGTGATGAGAGACGACGAGTTTCATCAAATTCAATATCCCTTTACGGTAACAGTGATGTATATAAGAACCTCACATTTCAATAGATTAAAAGACAAGAAAGTAACATCGCATAGATGTTTGTGTTAACTGGGTATTTTTAAGCTAATGAAAGTAGATTCGTGACTACATAGCTTTTTAATTACTTCGGTAAACTGGAACGATCGAATAAATATAATTTATCAAGGTAACACTGAACTTTATATATTTCGCAAAATAGGATTCATAATTATCAACAGTTGCATTGAGATTATCTTAAAATATGAGATGTACTTGATCTAGCGTCACAGTTACTTGTTATCGTCTATTTCATCCTCTTTCTTATCACAATTGTATTCTAGCATTTTTTAAGGCATTTGAAAATGTTTCATGGTGATTTTCATTGGTCCGGACTTCCACTGTCTAATGTTTTACGAAATGATATGAAATCCCTGGTAGATCCCTGGTAGATTCAATAAAAATAAAATGAATAGCTGAAAATAACAAATATATTAGGGAATTATAATAAGCGTAAGACCTTTCGTCACTTTCACAATCTAGAAGGAAGTCCACAACAAATTGCCATTCTTAGACGTACTGGTGAAGAGTACCGAGATACACTAAGTGGTAAACATCTGTATACCGAAAACCCAGTCACACGGGACAATATCTGAACCACGAATCCAACCACCATCGATCGACTGAAAGAGGAATCAAGACGCTAGTTGACGGTGCTTTCGGGATTTGTTATATGAAGGAAGGTCTTAAGAAGGAACTAAGCATCACCAAAAAATATATTCAACGGAATGGTTACTCCAAAGTGATGGTGGAACAAACTCTGGCTAAAAGATAGCAAGAGCCTCGCAAGGAAGAGAACCGTTACAACCAGTACTTGCACTTCCCTACATCAGAGGATTGTTGGAAAGAAATAGAAGAATTGGGTTCAAGTACAATATCAGAACCTACTTCAGATCCGGAAACACTATCCGTAGGAGCCTCACTGAAAACCAGGCCACCAAACGCGGACTGCGATTCCAAGAATTGCATTTACCGGATACCCTGCGAGCCCGGAAAATCCAATATCGAAGAAATTAAGAGTCCATTGAAAGTCCGCTTTATAGTGCACAAAAACACACAGAGCGAGGAGAAACCAGCAAATCATGAATAGCAGAGCATGTTTGGACTTATCAACATAACATCAAGCGGTCCCAAGGTGAAATCAGGAACACTGGTTCAGAAAAAAATTCAAAGAAGCTGCATATATGTTGTCCAACAACGCATTTAGCCAAAATAGCGTGGAGATACGCAACATATGGAAACCCATAGTCAAGCGGAAAACGGACAACTCCCACCAAACGGTCAGCTCCCGCTAAACTGGTGAAGCAGGGAGAGGGGATGAGTGAAAGCACTCGAATGACCTATTAATAGTCATCTGTTGGAGGAATAAGCCCAGTCATCATCCGAAAACGATTGTGGATACTAACAATCGAAATGTACTGAAGTAAATTGACTTGAAATCTTTTAATTTTAATATTTTTCAATGGTTCAATTTTCAATTGTTATTTCATTTCAGGGTTTTTCTCGCTCAATATGATTGATATTTTCAGCTATTAATTTTAATTTCATTATTTCAAATCATTGTATATCATATCGGACAATGGAAGTCTGAACTAATGAAATAACTCTAGCATGTCCAAATTCAAGATAGCTGTGAAACTAGGCTCATTTTATTAATGTTCCATATTTTAGTCCATTGCATTTTTCGAAATTTCCCAATTCGTTTACATCGAAACTACGACTTTGCTATTATTGTTTCGCTTAGATACCTCCATATTTTTTTCATAAATGGTTCGATGTTGAACCATTTGTTCAAATTGAAAATTTTACTCCTTTTTATAATTTCTGCTGCCATTAAACTCTTTGAGTGTTTTTCACCTAGTGTGGAGTATTAAATTATAACTAAAATTTTGTTTATTTGGCTAATAGTAACTTGTTTACTGGATTACCAGCTACAAAGACTATCATTCTGAATGAGTCAATGTTGAGTGTCTGTTTTTGAGAGGTAATTTCGTAAGATTGGTTTGATTAAAACTCTCTCAATGTTCGACAGGGTACGTATCTATCTGTAACCACATAGTATGCCAATTCGTAATTGAAGTATTTTGTTAATTGTATAAAAAACAGTATTTGCGAAATTAGGCCCGGTTTTTTGAACTCAGGTTTTCATTTCTGGGTGATGATAAAATATAAGTTTGTCAAAGTGCTTCATTTTTCACTTTTCAACAAACTATTACACATTTTTACATTTTATTTTTGAAATGCAGACAATTTTATTTTTCACATACCAAAGTATATGCACTCATTCAGGATGAGCCTATTTACTAATAAGTTGCCGACTTTCCTTGGAACCATTAAAAAGCTCATTTGGAATTTTAAATGGTAAATATATAAATAGACTGTTTGAAAGTGGTTGTAGACTCATTATTACTATCAGTTTGAATTCATAAAATCTATCAAATAGGCAAATAAACGAAGAAAGATTATATTATTGAGAAACAATACATACACACGTGTTCGGCAGATGTCACTCAAAAGTCGGCAAAATCTAATTATTCCCTAGATAAGCAATTCATATAATTTTCCGGAATAAGTTGATGTGAATGAAAGATAAAACGTTCATCGAATTCTTCTGACTAAATATTCATTATTTATGAAATATCACAGGTTTGAAGAAATACATATCAATTCAACTGGATTGATTTAAAAAATTTACGTTTTCTTCTGAATACTCTTGAATGGGATCTACAAGTCCGAACACTGAGCCTCTGGGAATTTTTTTTACTGATATCTTCATTTACGATTTATAAATCATACAAAAATAAATATAAAGGAAAAGAAAATGAGAGAACAAGAATATACGAAGAATCTAAAGAATTACTGTTAACTACCCTCTATTGATATCTAAATGAAAGTCACTTGGAATTGATGGAACTGTCCTTGCCTGGATTGAAAGTTACCCAACTAACAGATCTCAGAATGTAAGGTATTCTGGTTCAGTCTCCTCACCGATAATGATTCATTCAGGTGTTCCACAAGGTTTACATTTGGGCCCAATTCTATCCAACAACTTCTTGAATCATATTAAATAAGTGATACAGAATAGTGAATTTTTGATGTTCACCGATGACCTCAAATTATTTATTAATATGGTTAACAGTGAAGAAGCTGAACTACTACAAGATGACCCGAACCACTTTGTGAGATGGTGTGACATAAATTTACCGAATTTTGAATGCAAAAAATGCTTCCAAATGAAATTCTTAATAAGTAGTAGCCCTATCGAATTCGATTATAGGATAAACAATAAAAAAACTAGCATCCAAAGAAACCATTTAAGGACTTGGGTGTGTTATAACCTCCATTGTATCTTGAGTTTTCAAACTGTTGAACGAATTAGTATGTTGATAGCAGACTGACGACAAGAAATAAATAATTTTGTTATGTTTTATGGTCTTATGAATCCGTTTTCTCATTCCTGGAATAAACAACAGAAAGCCGGCATTAATTGTTGGGTGAAAATGTTTTTCAAGACAGTTGAAACGTTTCAATATCAATTATATCCGGTAGGTTTGATAAAATGGATATTGATTCCATTCATCTTCGCCTCATATAACATATGAAATAAAATTATCACAGTGAGTGTGCCTGTTCACATCCAATAATTATAGAGTTCATTTCATTAATATAAGTACTCATTTATTAATGACTAGTAATCGTAACAACTACTGTTACGCTAATTGATTTTATTACGGTTTAATTTCGTCCAAGTATTCTCAATTCATGCATTGGTGTTCGTCAGAAAACCTTGGATTAATATGTATTATGGTTTCCCTGAAGTATTGTTATGGAACGAGGAATGCAACAAATCATTGGTTCATTTTGAATTGATTTTAATGATGTGGTTAGATGGATATAAAACTTCAGAAACCAAATCACTTCGAAGGGATGTCCTAATCTTGTTTGACTAATAAACTATGTTTTGAGATCAGTTAGGTTACTTAAAAGGGTTGCGTTTCGAATCAAAAATTGTTGGCTTCAGGTTCCAAGATATCAATTATAGGAACATTGTTGAAAGTTTCGAAGAAACCCGGACCTTTTGAAGAAACACAGCATTCACAATGCAGGTGTTTGGAAATCAAAGTTTCACTACCCTATTTCAACCACCTCTCACTGTCACCTACGTGATGGAATTCAATGATTAGCTCTATTAACAATCTTTGGTTCTTACATGCCACTCAAGTGAGCCAACCAAAATTGACAGTGGCCTTAGCAACCTCTTCACTATCATTTGTCTGTATTTCATTAACATTTCATTTTACAGTGTGTAAAAGCCAAATAGAATAAATTCATTATTTCGGTTACGATACATATTTTAACAAAATCACGAAACACGTAGAATTCAAATTATAATTTGACATACTTCAACGAAAAAATGCTACCCTCTACCTTCAATCCCTGTCGAATGACAGATACAACCCCTAATTTTTTTAAAGGCAAGTATATACTTGTGATATACCGTTTGAAAGGTCTCTTTATTCTATATTCAACTTGTCAACTTTTTTGTATGTTACAACATTAGTTGTCAGTATTTTAATTTGAGTAAGGAATTCGTTAACTTCAAGTCTGACAAATGGTTAGATAAACGGAAATGCAGAAAATAACAGTTTTTCAAATAATTGGTTACGGAGATATAAAAATTTGTTTCTGTTTAAAACTGTTTTCCGTTAATCAGCTGACGCCCCCATACGAACGACAACTCTCAGAAGCTTGTGCGAGCTAAGGACTAACGAGGTCTTACCTTTTAACGTGTGATTCCTAAAATGGCAGGAAGTAGCTGCCGTGTTAGGAATTTAATTACGTTTTGCACTACATTTTAGTTTTTGAGTGTAATTTATCGAATTTCGGTAATCACATGATTTTAATTTATTTTATCATGATTTTTGCAATAAACTTGAAAGCGATAACTTTTTTGAATAGAGAATAGAGGAACCTTTCAAACGATATATCACAAGCCTATTTGTCCTATTTGAAAAATTGGGGTTGTACCGGGCATTCGACGGGGATTGAAGGTAGGAGTAGTATTTGAAGTATGTCAAATTATAATTCAAATTTGACGTGTTTCGGGATTTAGTTAAAATATGAACCGTAACCGAAATAATTAATTTATTCCATTTGGCTTTGACACACTGTATATCTTTTCGGAGATTCGTGATTTAAAAACCTATGTCGAAGTTTGTACATTTTTGTTTCTATGAAGTAACTTCGCTGTATGTAATTGTCTAATAATTTTGTAATAGTTTCAATGAGGCTATCTGTTTATTTTTTGGATATTATTCATTTTAAACAGTTCATTTCATATCAATTCATATATTACGATAACTTTCGAATCAGGTACTCAGAACCAGTGGTTTAATACACCTGCTAGGTGTAATTGTGTGTTACAACATGAAATATTTTTTACATCAATCTGCCCGATGTAGAGAGTACATTCGTACGAGATGAAATACATCTCATCTGAATCTAATCCAATGTGATATTTCATCCGTGTTAGGAATCACACGTTAAAAGGTAAAACATCGTTAATTCTTAGCTCGCACAAGTTTTGACTTCTGAGGGTTGTTGTTCGTAGGGGTGCGATAGCTGGTTAACGAAAAAACAGATTTTAAACTGATTTTTTTTTCTGATTGACTCGGTCGTTACTTGATGAAGGTCCATAGTAAATTCAAAAACTACTCATAACGATTTGACCTTCCCAAAATTTATTTTCAAAAACAAATGTTTTGCTATCTCAGTAGCTTTTTTGTATTGAATAACATACTAAAGTTTGTGAAGTTCAAATCGTTAGGTGTGAAATTCCTATGTGAGATTTTGAATAGAGTGAATAATTCACATATTTAGTAATGCATTAAAACTCGAGAAGGACAAAGGGTAGAAGTTCATTACTGATGGGCAATGTAGACACTGTCTTAATCTGAAATATTCAAGCCGTGAATTGATGCAGTAGTGGTGTGTCCGATCACCCATATACAGTACACGAAGCAGCGGCCCTAATATGTAGCCTTGGATAATTTCATAATTTTCAAAAAGGGTAGAACGAGCATCAATATCGATATAATGTTATGAAATGGAAACAAATGAAAAATTCTGCCTATCACGCAAGTCTGAATGTTCGGAGTCTTCTCTATATTTCAGTGGAATCGAATACAGGCATTTTCTCCAATTTACTCCAAATCGTGTTATAAAGATTTGCGAAAGCCTTATAAATGTTAAAATAAGTACCTTTGCAATTCTCAGTTCTTTTTCTTTGATAGGTAAAATTATGAAATACATTGAGTTACTGATGAATTCTTTATTTCTTCATGAAAATGAAATGTAAGCAGTAACTCATCGAATAAACTGAAAGGAATGATAGGAAGCGTTATCAAGAACTATTACACTATTCGCATCCAAATTTTGGATCAATGTATTTCAAACCATTCCTCGAAAACATTAGCTTCCATATTCTTATGATAGTCAATATTACAGTCCTTGTTTTTTTCCACATGTTAGGCGTACGCATCCTCGAACCATTAGTCCACGCTTTCGTAACTGTGTCGTGAGTGTCGTTCTAAGTTTCGTCCAAATATAAGATTTGCAGTTGTTCTTGTCTATATTTAGTTATTTGTTCTAAGTGTTTTTTACGCAATTCCACTATTTTTCTGCTTTCCATAACGGCTTGACGTTTATTTATTATTTTAAATCTGAATCCTAGTTTCTTTATCCAATTATGAAGAGTTTTGTCACAGCAGCTCACATTATGACCGAAAGTAATCAATTTCCTCCTTATGATTTCAGTTTTAGGAATATCATTGCTTTTGTAACAGTCGTATATTCTTTTTTTTTCAATAATTTGATTAGATGAACATCTGAAGGTTTTGATAATCCTGTATTACAGCGTGTCATGCGTTCATGAGGTTTGTTTTTCAGAGAGGAATTTCGATCATATCTAACGTTGCTTGTAATAGTTTGTTTCCCTTGAAACCAAACTTGAGATGTAGATTTTTACATACATTGAAACATACTCTCTGTGTTTCAGTATTCATATGCATCTGAATCTTATTCACTGATATTTCTTTTTCTCATTGTTCACCATCACTGTTGGAAACTAATTATAACTGCACCAATATTGAATTTCAACACTCAAATCGCGATTAGTTCCTAAACTGAACACAACAGAGATAACTATCTCCACATTCCAGATTTCCGTTCGTCACCGTAACATGACTTCAATCTTATGAGTCTTCACCCAATCATAAAACTCGGTTAGTAAAAAATTATCTAATACGAATTGCCAATTCTACAGTCCACGTGGACTGTGGAATTGTATTGGTTTTTTGACCCTTGAGAGTGTCGACAACTTTAAGAGTGTACATTATCGTTTACTTCGACTATACCGTTCGATTGGGAAAATGCTAGGACTACAGACGACAGGCTTCCATATCCTATATAATATTGACAATACAATGACAACGCGCCACTTAACAAAACACAATCGCATTCTGTTCTCTTATTTTTTATCACAACTATTTCATTTCTTTCTAAAAGGTTTTTCACAACATGGCTCCTTATGAGTATAAATTCGTAGAATTTTCTCCCATAGAACTAAATTATCAATGAAACTTATCAGCATTTCAGCTGTGAATAAGAATTTTAAACATTCAAATCTTGAGTTTCATGATATTCAGATAATTCAACACGAAACGTTATTATTCCACACGTACATACAAAATATAGACTGAATTCGACATTCGCGTAGCTTGTTAGTTAAAAAAAACCACGAATATACAGAACTTGATATTTCATTTGAATTATACCTGTTATGTTGTTGCATTAGCGTTATCATAATTATTTCTGCTGTGAAAATTTTCAAATAAGGTAGGTATGGTGGTGATTGACGCCTTCTTAACTACTTTGGTAAATTGGAACGATCAAATAAATATAATTAATCAAGGTAATACTGAACTTTATATCTTTCGCAAAATAGAATGCATAATTATCAACAATTGCATTGAGATTATCTTAAAATGTGAGATGTACATGATCTATTGTCACAGTTACTTGTTATCGCCTATTTCACTCACTTTCTTATCATAATTGAACTCCTAGCATTTTTTAAGGCGATTGAAAATGTTTCAAGGTGATTTTCATTGGTTCGGATTTCCAATGTCTAATATGAAATGACTTCAAATCCCTAGTAGATTCGAAAAATTGAAATGAATAGCTGAAAATAAAGAATATATTAGGCAATTATATTAAGCGTAAAACCTTTCGTCACTTCCACAATGGAGAAGAAAGTCCACAACGAATCACCATTCTTAGACGTATTGGTGAAGAGGACCGACAAACACTAAGTGGGAAACATCAATATACCGAAAACCCAGTCAAACGGGACAGTATCTGAACCACGAATCCAACCACCATGAATCGACTGAAAGAGGAATCATCATGACTTTAGTAGACCGTTCTTTCGGGCTTTGTTATATGAAGGTCTTGAGAAGGAACTAGGCATCACCAAAAAAGATCTTCAACGGAATGGTTACTCCAAAGTGATGGTGGAACAAACTCTGGCTTGAAGATAGCAAGAGCCTCGCAAGAAACAGAAGCCTCGCAGAAACAAAAGAAGTACTTGCACTTTCCTACATCAAAGGATTGTCGGAAAGAATAGGAAGAATTGAGTCCAATTACAATATCAGACCCTGCTTCGGATCCGGAAACACTATCCGTAGGAGCCTCACTAAAAACCAGACCACCAAAAGCGGACTGCGGTTCCAAGAATTGCGGAAATCTTGTATTTCAATCTCTTCAGGAACGGGATTTGAAACAGAGGGTTTTAAATTTCCACAATTTCTGGGAGTAGTATATTCAATAATTTTTCCCGAATTTTTTTATCGACACCATCATTCATCTTTTCCACCTAACTTCAGTATTTTTCCATTTATTCTACTCTCCCCAATTGTTCTCTCTAAAAAGAAAAACGCATTGAATTCAAGTGCCTCGTTCTTTTAGTGTAAAAATATATATAACTGTCAAATTTTTACATAGCATACAAAATTCTTCACACTAATTGTATGATTTTATCAGGCTGAACGGCAACCCAGCTTTTTCATTAGATTAAATCTATTCATTAAATTGATGGATGTTGCCGTTACTACGTGGTAGGAAATCATAATGAAAAAAGAGACACTTTCTAGGTTTTTCACCACTTCTATTTGTAACTAACGTTACTGCAGTTTATTGTATGAGTTTGAAAATGTCCGTATAGGACGAAACTGCAGTAACTTAGTTACAAATGAAAGTGGTAAAAAACATAGAAAGTTTCATTTCTCTCCTTTCTTCATGAATCTATTCACTTTACGTGACTCATACTGAATTATATGAATAATATTCGTCAAAATGACGATTAATTATTTACCTGAAACTGAAACTACTGATTGATTCTTTTCTTATTCAGAATTAGATCTTGACTCAATTTCCTTTTGCATTTTTTTAATGTTCTAATAAACGTTTATATTTATCTACTACGTGATCTGTTTTTCCCTTCTTTCTAACATTTCTGATTTTCGGCATTTTAACGAATTTACACTTTCACACACACTGAACGAATTGGCACAAATCAAAGCAATGAATAGCTATCGGCAGTGAGGTGAGATTTTAGAGAGAAAAGGAGTTCTTCAACAAGAACTGGTACATAAGCTAAAATATTCGAAATCAAGTCTTTGATATCTTGTACGAATAATTTTTTATATAATTGTATCTGTATCTGTAGAGTAGGGAGGGTGAGTGTAAGCCCACAGTACTTAGGCCACCTGTGAACCATTGTACATCCTCCCGAAGAGTTGTCCTCCTAGGTCATCGTCGATCCTGTCCTTTCCAGGAAAGTGGACAGGTCACTGGGAGACATCTCCTTTATATCGGCAGGTGTAGGCCATGACTCGCCGAACACACACTCTCTTATTGACGATAACTCCGGGCACTCGC
>WOGJ01229580.1:0-10154 GCA_015342185.1 Leptinotarsa juncta
GTGAACAGGAAGATGAAACTGTCAGGCATGTCATATGCGGGTGTGCGGAGTTATCGTCAATAAGAGAGTGTGTGTTTTGCGAGTCTTAGCCTCCTAGTGACCTGTTCACCTTCCTGGAAAGGACAGGATGTACAATGGGTCACATGAGGTCTGAGTGCTGTGTGTCTACACACACCATTCCTGCTCTACAGATACAGCTTCCCGCAGAAGCATCAGTAATAGAGTCTTAGAAGATAAAAATTCAAATGTCAATGACCTCATTTGCGTCGCATTTTACAAAAATAATTTCTGGTGGGAATTTGATAATTCCTGAAGAAATAAAGAAACATTATTCCAAAATTTAAGTATCAATTGAAAAAAAATCTAATTAGGGGAATTTCATAGTTTGCATTTTTTTTCTTTTACTCTTGATTTTGATTTCAACATATATAGTTTCTGTAACCAATTTCATTATTTCACTGCATTTCATTGGTTTTTTCCTAGATATAATATATGTTCATTGTAAAATATATTATTTCTATTTCATCAGTTCGGACTTCCATTGTCTGATATAATATAAATTGATTTGAAAACCTTGAAAAAAACAGTCAAAAAATCAATAAGATTAACCGAAAATAATTTTATTAAACAAAAAACTGAAATTACAAAGAAATTAAATACAAGCAACAACCAAACAAATGAAAATTAAAATATTAATAAAATCTGAAGAATAAAAATTAGAAATTATCATAAAAAAAATGGTTCCGATTGTTAGTATCCACAATCGTCTTCGGGTTTGAAATATTTTAATTTTAATTTTTCATTTTTTGTTAATAATAACTTATAATTTTTATTTTTCAGCTTTTATTAATATTTCAATTTTTATTCGTTTGATTGTTGCTTGTATGTTATGTTTATTTGATTTCAGTTTTTTGTTTAATGAAATTGTTATTTTCAGGTAATCTTATTAAATTTTTAATTGTTTTTTCAAGGTTTTCAAATCAATTTATATTATATTAGACAATGGAAGTCCGAACCCATGAAATAATTATTCACGGATTCGCTTTTTAATATTTAGTTTATTCGATCTGGTACATGTTTCAAACACTATGGCAACACTGGTCAAGTAAGTATTCATATGGTCAGCAAAGAAACAAGAAGGTGAATAATAAGTTCACCCAGACAAAAAATACTATCGTTTGAGTTATGAAATGCTGCAGAATTTCAATAATGTTTTTTCAGTAGATCTGAAACAGACTATTATTGCATTCCTTGGATAAAAAATTCCAATTGGCCAAGCGAAGGAATGGATAGTTGCTGGAGATGGATATTCTGACCCGCCCCTAGAAACTTTATCCTCTTAAGGCCCTTATAACGAAAAACCTTTCGAGAATCCTGTAAAGAATTACTTATATGTAAGATTTTGCAGGGATCGTGTTTTGCATCAAGGAGCATTTTATATTTCCAACGGAAAGGTTTCATTTCGAAGTAAGGGCTGGATGGAAACTTGAGTGGATAAGGAGGGTGAACGTGGACACGAATAGATTTTACCTTAGCTAACCACAAATGAGATTTATGCGATTAAAACATGTATTTGCTGCTTTAGGAATATGTTGATGAAATGAGAAGTTGATATCTTAAACCGACGAAATTGATTTCAGCGAACCTCACGTTTTCAACAAATCATTTAAAATATTTATCTTTGTTAAAAACTCTATTATATTAAACAAAAAGCAGCCAAATCCAGTTAATAGCAAAAATAACAGAATTACAAATTTTTTAGATATGTCCATAGCAAAATAACTGCAGGAATACACTGTGGATAAAGAAGCCGTGTTCACTGTTAACAGGTCTTCTGTTTTTGCAATAGACTCAGTTTACATTTAATGATAATTAATAAAAGATTGTAAATAATGCAAATTACGATGTATGAAGTATGTATCTATAAAATATAGTTTCTGCTGTTGATTTTATCAACCTACTGTTTTTTGACACAAAATCCACCGATGAGCTGAGTATAAGGCGACCAGCTAAATATAAAATACAGTTGGAACATAAAAGTTACATTACTATAGCATATACCATTGGTTTTATGAAATAATATTTTTCTCAAGAGAATAGTATAGGTATGAATTAATTGACAAGTATTTTTGACCAAGAAGTTGAATTTCATTAAATTGAAAATAATCAGATGATTTTAGTTGACAGGATCTTAAGAGTGCGTGTTTTTGAGGTCAAAATACGACATTTCTTCCATAAACATGCGGAATCGCTAACGCACACACATCCTTTGAGATACGATTCGTCAGAAAAAAACCCATAAGTTTATATTAGAACTATATTTGTTGAGTTTGAATAAAATTTATTGAATGATGGATTTTTGGGTTGCTCTATCCAACTTTATGAGGCTTGAATATCCGATTTCTCAATAAAAGGTAGGCAATCAAGAGAAGTCGGTTCTAGAATCTTTCAACTCATTTTGGAATAAATTAAACCAAAAGTTAATTGATCTACACGTGAAAATTTTTTATACCTTATAGTTTGCTGGAAAACTGCAGAAGAAATTTATGTTTATTGACGACATGTTGTTTTTTTTTCGGTAGTTTTTGAATTTATCGCGTTCTGTTATAGACCTCAGAGAAATTGAGTTTATTTTCCATAACCATAATACGGCAGCAATTTCTTCACAAATATAATGTCGAACTCATTGATATTTTATCAAATTAACTTAAAGAACAATTCAGGCCAGTCTCGACATACCTACACTGTAGGTTAATGGACTGACACCTAACAGAAAACAACTATTTCCCTAGCGAATACCACGAGGGGCGATGTATTATATCCAACAGGTGTTAGTGCAGAACTCTTCACAGAAGTATTTCTTGCATATGATGTTGGCGATACAACTGCTGAAATTGATTTTCAATTATGGGGACGGGCACACTTGCAGACCGGTTTCGGGATATTTGGCCCCTCGTCAGTGCAAGGTAGTGGTCATCGTGTTGACATTCCATAATTGAAAATCGAACTCCTTTCAGAGTATCATTCCTTTAACCGAGCTGAAGCGAACGACAAACAACAAATTTGTCATCGCTCCATCTGGTAAACAAGGTACTAACCAACCGCATATCCAAAATTCGCCCAATTTTGTATAAGGAAAGAAAACTTTTCACATATAGTCAGTGGGCATACTTGAAGACTGGCTGTAAATCAAAACAACTAAAAAGACTATTTGTTCAGGCCAGTCTAGACTTACCAACAGTGTAGGTTATTGGAATTTGAAAGGAATTTTCTGCATGTGTTCAATTTTTCTTCTGGTTCAACTTCTTGCAAAACGAGTTGTTTCTCAAAACAGCGACAGAAAACTTAAATTGAAAAATGAGCCCCGAGGCTCTACCAGGGGGCTGTTTTTTTTCGTGGCAAAAACTGAAGAATGATCCTAAAATCTACCACTCCCTTCATAAAGATACAAAAAAATGCAAGAGTTACATTTTGATCTCAAAACCACACTCTAGAAAATTTTATGATAAAATACGGATTCGAAATTCCGATAAGGTTCAAACCAACCGTATAAGTTGATTTTCTAAATCATCTGAGCCTCATAATTTGTCCTATTATTTACAAGAAAATACATGAACTATTTTGCAGAAAAGTGGGGTCGTTTTAATTTTTAAATTATTTCAAAATATCAACCTATTTATAGAAATACTGAAGAATTATAAATACAGTTGCACTACTGCACTACTTTGAAAAATTCAAATCGGGATTAATTTTATTCCCATGTTTATATGAAGAAAGGTTTCATCGTGATCTCAAACCAAGTGTATAAGTTGATTTTTTAAATCATCCGAGCCTCAAATTTGTCCTATTATTTAGAAGAAAATACATGAACTATTTTGAAGAAGTGAAGGGCCGTTTTAATTTTCAACTCCATTGTAGAGAAATTATTGAAAGCAAACATACTGAAAATCTACGTATACAGTCGAATTGAGAACAAATCAATTGAAATAAAAAAATTAAATTTGTAAAAAATTGTTTTTCTGCCACTACAGTCAAACATACTGATTAAGGTTTTTATTGATGGCTGAAAATTTAATTGAATATGCGAGACCTCAGCTCGAATGTATACCAGAGAATAATACTTGTTTTTTTCAAAATGTGCAAGATTTTCAATGAAAAATATATCCTTTATGATGGATTTTCTTTTCGTTTATTTGTTGAGTAATTTTGTATTTACGATATGCGTTTGTATGCGCTCCTGTAGTATAATTTTAACTCGTCGGGTTTAATTTTAATGTAATGAAAAGATAACTTTCGGGGAAACAGCGTCATACAAACAAATATTAATAACGTTGTAAATCTTGTTGTAAAGATTATTTGTGTTCCTTCCGCACATGTTTCACTTCGCTTTGTAAAGACATTGAGAAACTTTTGTGTGTATATTTGGACAATGATAATTTAAAGATTTCCTAAAAGACAGTAGCACGAGATCAAAGGAATTCAGCGTCTGTATCTAGTTTGGAACCTGAGATGTGATGTAATCTAATGAAACAATGTTTTCCTCGAAACTGTGCTATTGTGTAGCCGAAGGCCTCAATTATTCGATCAATCACGTGTACTCGTACGTTAGTAACAGAGCAATAATTCGTAGCCATGCCTTCTCCAGTTTGTTTACTTGTAGGAAAATAATATCAATCAATTTTGGACACAGTATGGCTCAAAAGTGTGCCTCCTTCTATACTAGTTGAACATGTGGATAATATGAGAGTTTTCTCAATTGAAATTTTTTCCAGACTCTCACGGCAATGCGTTATTGTTAATTGGAAATCAATAAACGAAATTGTTTATAATAAGAAGAATCATGGAAATTATGAAATCAAATATATATTTACATAAAATTGAAAATCTACAAGATATTTGTGAAAGTTTAAACAATTATTTAGTAACTGTTGGTACAACAGCAGTTTGGTAGTCCAGCAGTTTAATCAAAATCATCGTCTATGTATCTCAAGCTTAGTGATCCACAAGAAATAATTAGTATGTTCGATTTGAGAAAAGCTTCAGGATTCGACAGAATTTACATAAAAATCGTTAAAAGGCTAAATCAGTATTATCACCACTGATGAGTTAATTGATAAATCTTTCTTTTTCAACAAGTTTGGTACCTAATAATGCTAAAATTGCCCCATAGTAAAACGATTATTTAAAGCAGGTAAAAAAGACCAAATGACGAATTATAGACCAATTTCAGTTTTATGTAAAATTATCGAGAAATCAGTACATTCTAGATCGTTTGATTATCTTGAACTTATTATTTTTCGGAAAATAATGCATAAAATAGGTATAGGTTTATAATTGGTCTCGAAATTATTTAATGAAAACAATATGTCTATATTGGCGACATAATTTGTTAAAGAAAATATGTGGAGTACCGTAAGGATCAATACTTGAACCTGTTTTGTTTCTTATATATTTCTAATCTTTGGCTACAGTAAATTTATTTGGAAAATTATAAATGTTTGCTGATGACAATATTTCGAAAGACCTTGATAACATATCTTTATAGCTTCAATGACATAAAATGTCACTGAATATTCAGAAATCTTCATATATGTTCACATCAAAAAAGTTTATAGCAATTGATTCAACAGATCTAATTAAATTCAATGATGCAAATATTAAATACTCACCTAGTGATAACTTTCTTGGTCTTATTCGAGACGAAAATGTATCTTGGAAACAACACATTGAAACAATAAGAGAAAAGAAACTCCCATAATTTTATTCAAAATAAGAAATGTTGTACCCCTAAAATGCTTTGAATTGATTTATTTTCCATTAGTATATTCCAAAATTCAGTATCTTGTATCAGTATGGGGAATGGCAACAAATTCCTTATTGAAACCAATTAAAAAACTCCAGAAGAAAATTATAAGGTGTATATTCAAGTTAAACTGTAAGGAGCCTACTGTCATCCTGTATAAATCAAAAAACTATTAGATTTGTCATCCCTACATAAATTCAAATTATGTACCTTCATTCATTTGGTCAAAAATAAGCTCAAACATTCAAATTTGGTGATCAACACAACCATTTGACAAGATATTCAGACAATCTTAAATTGATGAAATGAAAAGAAATATTGGGCAAAATTCGATTTATTATAAAGATATCAAGTTTAGAATAGGCTATATACCAAATACTCCAAAAAAAATAATAAACAAAACAGATAATGATAATAATGATGGTCTTTATTATTTATAAAAAAGTACATATTTCTTATAATTTTAACCTAGAAGTAGAATATTAGAAATGAAAACCGAAGTTCAATTTATTCAGCGAGAATATCACTGATGACTTGTTCTACCACTTAACCTTAAGCTATCTTCACTATCAGAGTTTGTAGTCCGTACCTAATTTTATTTGGATGTATGCACATATACAATGGTAGTAAATGGTATATTTCACATTTTACCTGTCATTGTGCTGATTCTAACAATAATGTCTTAATGCTACTTTGAAACGACCTTGGCTCAATTTTTTATAAATGTGTATATGTGTGTGTAGTGAAATAAATTAACGGGGTCTCTCAGTCAAAAAATCAAAAGTCAAAACTCTGCTTTACTTTGCCAATCTTTCGCTTCTAATGGGAAGCTTCTTCAGGGCTGGGTTTTTTGCGAATAAACTTAACTCAATAAATTATAGGCCCTGAAGAAGCTTCCAATTAGAAGCGAAAGCTTGGCAAAGTAAAGCAGAGTTTTGATTTTTTGACAGAAAGACTCCGTTAATTTATTTTACTGTACATATCTCCAGTCGTTTCTCAACTTTTGTGTATATATGTATGTATATTTATATTTTTTCAAGTTTCATTTCTGATATATCTTTTTTATGCTCTGTCCGTCCTCAGTCATGTTATAGACATCCTGTTTTGTAATTTCCATTGTCGATTTATAATGAAGTCAACCCCAATTTACATCATCTATTTTGTTCTACAAATATATCAAAAATATCGAATTTTATGTTCATATTTCCTTATATGACATAAATTGAACCAGGTATATTATCATCAGAGTTCATATACAACTTACAGTACATTTTTTATTTATGTTTGAGTTTTTGGGCTTATTTTATTGTACTAAAATGTCTATTTGGGTAATATTGGTCGTGCAATTTTAATGATTGTAATACAACAAATCGGATTGCACTTCTCCCATCTTTATAGTTTGAATTATATTAGATTCTTTCAACATTGAAATAAAATTCATAAAAACAGATTTGATACAGGTATAAACATACACATAATGAACTTCATAATATGAAAGTGAAAAACTGTCAATTCAAAGTATTATAATTAATTATAGAAAACACATTCAGACCTGCTTTATTCGTTATAAATATTGATATTGAAAGTATGAGTGTTCGCTTCGGTAATCAATATCATCAAATTGGAATTTTAGTTCTAAGATGTCCCAATTGGTGTCATTGGAAATGTTATATTTTTTTATGAACGCCTGATTGTTTGGAGTTCGTAGTTTCCACGTATGATTCGAAAACATTTTTCATTCTGGAATAATCGAAATTGGAGGCATAGCAAACCGAATATTTATTCAATAGGTAACTTGCTCAGTAATCCGAGAAAATTTAAATCCAATGAGAATTCTACAATATCGTGATGTTTTTCGTCGAATTCCTTTTCCGAGATGATTGTACAGTCGTGCAGAGCAGCACTACGGCGTCGTCCCAGCGAAGTTATTCGACCCTAAAATTCTAGAATAATGTTTGCTTGCCTGCACCCGATATTCTCTCAAGAAACTCGAGGAAAATAAACTATGACTCGAGCGGAATTTCGAATCGTTCTCTTCTCTCCCTTTTCGCTTGTATTTTCTAAGTTCGAGGGTTATTTTACTGGGTGACGAACTCCATTCACCGGCACTAACTCATGTCAAAATGGCGACGTATTTGTTTATGGTAAGTATCACGGGGAGAATATATTTATGAAGCATCGATTGGATGTGAACCGATGTCGTAGGGAAATGACAAAAGACAAGATCACATTACATATTTTTTTACTGTCGCTGTCATATGACTGCGGCACTAATTAATAAAATCGAATAGAAATAAGGTGTTGAATATGGCAGCCGGATGCTCTTAAGAAATTATATTCATCTATGTCAGTAGCCACTGCCAAAATAATTCACCACTCTTTTCAAATGACTGGGCCATTTTTCACTATTAATTGGTTCACAACAAATGAGTAAATCATTAGCCAAAGTGAGGCGAGGCATTCATCCTCGGCTTTGCTTGGAACAATACCAGCATCCACAATAAAAGTCCTTAGTAATTAGTCGTGGAACTCGTTTGGACCGGTTCATTTTATTCGAATGTGTATGTGTGGGTTTTGATAATTATAGTTCTAAACGGAAGCGAGAGAATACCTCTTTGCCTCTCCAGACAAGGAGGCGATATTGCCTCGAGGCCGCCTTCCTGGAACTAACAAGATTTCTTTGTGTCGTTTATTGTGTAATAAATTACTGCACATTCGATCTTTTATTTACTTTCCTCGATGTGATTTGACGTTAATTTGAAGTAAAATAATAATTAAAAGTTTTTGTTTTTGTTTCAAAATGCTGCGATACGTTGCGATCAAGTCTTACTCATTATCTGATTGATTTAGATAGTAGAGCTTCGAAGCACCTTGAGCAAGCATCATACTTGGTCATATTTCAAAAGAAACAGACGTGAATGAAAGGTTACGAGGAATGTGCTCAAGCGAATCTACAGTGTGTGGCATATGAGTAGAAGGCGTTGGAAGGAGCTTATCGAATGCATTGTAACCTATAAACATAATAAATGGAGTGGCTGTCACGTGACTTTCCACTCGGTGGATATACTGCAGCGAGAAAATGTATAGAATATCGTTGATTTAGAAGGGAAGTTTGATAAGTAATCAATATGTAACCGGTAATGTTGTGAAACTGAATTTTCAAATGAGGGAAATGCTCGATAATTATATATTCAGAAAAACAAGCCATGGCTTGCTGCTGGAATAAGCTGTTTCAGAAGAAACAGACGTTGATAAATCAACAGGAATGTGCTCTGTGTGGCGTATGTACAGGCGTTGAAAGGTGATTATTTATCAGTGCATTGGCTCATCTAAAAGCGTAACAAATGGGCTGGTCGTCCTGTGACTTTTTATTTGTATTCTACTGCTTACATTACAGAAAAACTATATAGGGAGGGAAAATTAATTATTCAGTAACACAAGTCTGCAACAAAAAGTCTGTCTGGATGTTTTCAACTGATTTCTATATATTTAGGTGTGCTGAAAACTAGGAAAATACTCAGAAAACTCCAGAGTGTCAGGTTATTTTGCAAAACTCAAAGTCGTATTATAAATAAAGGGTTCTTTGAACTAACTTGAGGTCATAAATAAATACGTACAATGTCATTTTTATTACAGTTTTTAAATGTAAACAGACCATAACTGATAACTTTCTGAATAAGGAACGCCCTGTGCCCTCCTTTGCCCAGGAGGACGAGTTGGTTTATTGTAGCAATAATAAAAGTTTGATGGATACATTTAATATCTCATATGGCCCAGCACAGTCGCGTATTTGCATAGATGCTTAAAAAAGTCTTAAAACAGTTCTGTTTCACAATGGCGGTTTCTATTCCTCCATTCCTGTCTGTCACTCCGTACACCTCAAGGAAACCTACAAGAACCTGGAATTGATTCTTTGCGAATAAAAGTATAAAGAACCCGAATGGTAAGTGTGCGGTGTTTTGAAAATATTGAGCATGTTGCTCGGACAACTATCTGGGTTCACCAATTTCCCTTACTTTTTGTGTGCGTGGGATAGCAAAAACCGAGCAAATCACTGGACCAAAAAGTGTTGGCCTCCGAAGGAGCTTAACGTTGGTAAAAATAACGTCCTGCATTTAACTTTGGTGCCTGATCGATGAAGCAATTTGTGAATTCACTTCCAATGTATGGAAATTGCTTCAAATACTTCATATCAAAGTTTCCAGGCCTGTCTCAGAGGCAAAGTCGACCAGATATTAGACGGCTCATGGCTGATCCACAATTCATCACAAGCACAAAAAAGACCCTAACTACAAACAAATTGTCAAAAGAATGTTGAAAGTATTTCAAACTTTAGGTTGTCTAATGAGTT
>WOGJ01229662.1:326-14110 GCA_015342185.1 Leptinotarsa juncta
CCGTCGGTGCCCTGAACAAGAAACTGTGCTTAAACAGATATTTTTACAAATGAAGTCATATGAAATTGTTGAATGTGTATTAGATTCAAATAATGAAACAAATTGAAAATCTGAAAGTTATGAAATATAAACATATGCATCATCATTTTCTAAAAGTTCATTCACAGAATGAATCAAATCTGATCAAAGCACTCCTACAATCATTGTGTAAAATTTATGGAATATTTTGGCAACAAACACTGTAGTTTCTTGAGTATGAGTATAAATATAACTCACACTCTGTAGCTACCTACCTTAATTGTTATGCTAGCGCCAGTCCTAACAAGATACTGCACCACATCGTTCTTATTCGAGCTCACTGCCAACATCAAGGGTGTATTTTGTTCCTTGTCAAAATCATCCACTTCTAAACTTGAGGAAACAAGCAAGTGACATACTTTCAGTAAACCTTTTTGTGCAGCATAGTGTAAAGGAGTCCCATCATTGAAGTCAGATAACCTGAAGTGCATGTCGATTGTGTCGGAAGCTGTAAAATTGGAAAACATTCTAATGTGTAGAGACATATTTCAACCTGTGGTGTGTTTTGAATAAATAACAGATATGGTATCAGTAAATTCAGCTGGTTGGTGCACAAATGATACATAAAATGGATATGATTAATGAATATAATGAGTAAAATCAGAGTTCTATACAATTCTAGTGGTTTTTGGTGACTTGTTTGCAGGAGAGCTAGGAAAAGCTGTATTTCAAATTTATAGTGAATAATAGCAAAGGTGAACAGTATTCATTTTAGAAACGGATTGGCTTTCTTTATATATAACTTATCAAGTCAGTTTAGAATTTTCTATACCATTTATTAGTTTTCAGGATATCGGGAAGAAGGTTGAAACATTTTGGGCCATAATAAAAAAGACTTCTTTGGGAATGGGTTTTTCTGAGAAGTGGAATTTGTAATGTTGTGACTATACCTGACATTGTTATATAATTTTCTAGTTTTTGATTTTACCGATGTTTTAATAGGTCTAGATGATGCTTCTGTAAATATGTAAAGGAATTTATATTCATTATTGGCGTATTGTTGTGCAGTGGTTGAAAATGGTTTTTCTCAAAATAATCAACTACTTCACATTATTTCAAATACCGAGTTTCATGTAGTTACCTTAAATATATATATATAATATTATTAGAAATTACAACTATATATGTTACCCACAAATAAAATTACTTGCACACATATTATGATTACAACTAATATTAAAAACTATTTTACCTATAATGGAAGCCAATTTGGTAATGTCTTCATCTCTAACCGCATCGATGACATCATTCTCAGTGAAGTTTTGTCCATTCACTAGAGCTGTATCAAAAACTTGGAAGGTTTCCATTGGAAGTAACAAGGGAGTTGGACATTTGGGGTTTTCTTTGTTATTCGGAAAAGTCATTTTAGCTGACTGGCTAAAATCGGATTAAATGCCAAATATACACACAATTTTGAAATTTGGAAAAATAAGTAGGTAGCGAGTGTTTCAAAAGTTAGTTGCATGGTAAGCTGTGCCAATCTGAAAAGAACAAATTTCACCAAGAAAATCAAAATAAATGATTTTCGCTACTTCAGATCTGTCATTTCCTAAAGACCTACGAGATGAAGATGAAATGAAATTGGCTTATCGCCTAAAAAATAAAGGTTCGTTCTACTTTGATAAATGATTTATGTGAATTTACTCCTGAATGAATTTTCTTCGGAATATAACTTAATGAATATAAATCAAATAAAAATGTATAATTTATCCTGTCAGTTAACAATGTTGAATGAAAAAAAAAGCTAATCTTGAATAGATAATTTTCTAAGGAAGTAACAATTTAGCTTGAAAATGACAAGATCATGAACAGCAACACCTTCACTCATTTCCTCATAGAACCTGAATTAATTAATATGCAAAACGTACTACAATTGACACAAGAAGATAAAATGAAAAATGTTTTTTTTTGAAACACACAATCGGCACAATACAATTGGGGTCACATACTACTCTAAAAATATATTACATCTATGGTTTACAGATCTCAAGGATAAATTACGATACAAAACAATAACCTTTCCTTCCCTACTTATATCTCCAGCTGAATTTTTTATATTGCGTAAAGTGGGGACATTTTATATATGAAGTGGGCACAACTTCTTTTATGAAATCAAAATCTATAGAGGTTAAGCTAAAAAAATGCAGCTTAGAGGAAGAAAAATAAAAAAAACAGTGTAATGTTGATTACCATTACAAAAGGAAAATAATTTTGAGTTGGAAATTGATACATTAGTAATTGAACTATCTTAATAAAGCAGATTATAACCCACAACTCAAGGCATTGAATTATTTTTGAATGCAGTTAAACTCAAATTTTCTTGATTAAAAATTATAGTGTACTTCTTTTGCTAAAAACTCAATTTAAAATAAAATAATATGATCTCTATTCTTAGAAACAAGAATATGCCAAAAATATTTAGGCAACTGCCAGAGAAAATGGGAAAGTAATTGACTACATGGATAGATGGATATTACCTTTTCTCATTCAGTAAGTACTCAAAACATTTGTAATGGATTGAATGAAATAGATGGCATTCACAGGGACACTACATAATGCAATATATGAAGAGAATTCATGTACAAATGTCATTTACATGGAAAAAATATCAAACTTCTAGTGTTCTTCAAAATTTCAGATGTAGATATATGTCATCTCATCACCACTTTTATGGGTAACCAAAAGACGGAGCAGTTAAACAAACTTTTGAAATTATTTACACTTTCACATCATATTCTTTCTAGAAAAAATAATATGAAGTTTTTCATGAAGTACTTGATGTAAAAGCACTAAAAATAAGATATTCAAGAATTTTTTAGATTGTTTTTAAAGGTACACTAACACCACAATTCAGGATATTGGGGTTTACTGTACACAACATAATGAAAAAATTGGAACTACCAGACAAAATTCCCCCTGAATTAATTGCAATATTTCCTTATAACTCTTACTTGAAAAAAATATTCAGAGTAGTATATTTTTCCTACCAAAAATATTGCAGTTGACTTACCAATGGGATTTTTGAACAGGAAGGAAAACAGGTTTGTTAGAACACTGCATCTTAATTAATATATCCTGGCAGGGAGCGGTTGAACCACAGTGTGGACAACACTCTACATTGCCAATGGAGATTTGACAATTTCGATGATACTGATGTTTGGCATCGCATTCCACAAAACGCCCCTTGAAAACACAAAAATACCAAGTTAATCCAACCAATTTAAAAGTAGATACAAAAAACCACTTCATTACAAATAATGCAGATTTCATCAGGTTTATTGAAATTAAAAGGTTTAGATAATAATATTAGTCTCTTATTTTTCAAAATACACCAACCTGAGTACAAAAAATCCCACAAGTTGGACAGCAGTTATGTCGAATCAACCTGTTTTTGTGCAGTTCGCACAGAGTAAGATACGGCACTCTATGAGATGGTCTCAATAAAGGAGTTGTTTCAATATTCACTTCTCTACTACAACCAATCAGTTTTTCACCAATACTGTCAACAGCTGAGCAATGTATAATATCTAAAATAAAAATGATTATTACAGATTTAAGAGTTTGATTGAATAACAAACAATGACAAATTTAACCAACTTCTGACCTTGGACTTACCATTTTCATTTGGGGGGCAGTAAAGTGAAGTTTTTTGTGTGCACAAACACAACTTGGCAGCAATCAACTGGGCTCCAACTGAGGAACATTCGGGGTCATCTGGGAAATCATTTGCTTGATCAGCAATGTTTGGACTAGGATCAGGTGGATCTCCAGACTCATCCTTTGATAAGCTAAAATCAAACATGTAACATTTGTGAAATGTAATATTAAGCCTTGCATTGTACATACTTAATAGACTTTCTATGAGATTTCCTGGTAGCCTCCTTGACTATCTCCAAATTTTTTTCACTATCACTAGAAAAACTTTCATCTGACTCAGACTCTTTTTCACTTATTAATCCAGTTTTGAATTTCTTGGATTCCTTACCCCTAGATTTGCTATTCTTCTTATTTCTTTTGTTATTGTTCCATTCACTTGTACTTTGCAAACCATTGTCTATACTTTTCTCTGGATTTCTTGAAGACTTGACCTTTTTCTCTTGTCTAGCGAAAGCGATATTCTCTAACATTTTCTGTGTTGGTTTTAGTTGTCTTGATAGTCTTTGAGGTTTCACAGATTCATTATAAGATTTTTCTTTTCTAGCTATAGCACTTTGTAGTACAGACTCTCTACAATCCTTACTTCTGCGTCTAGAAGAACGCTTTGGACTTTCCTCCTTTTTTTCATCGGAGGAACTGCTTTTGAGTCTAACTGACCTCTTGGTCGGCGAGCTATTTTTGGATTTAATAGGAGATTCATTGTTTGGCTTTTTGAAATGCAATACTAGTCTCGGTTTTCCACTCAGATCTCCGATAGTATCGTTCATGCTTTCTTTTCTCAAGTTTGGACATTTCTCAGATTCGTCCTTCCCACTTTCCTTTGGACAATAATCTGAACAGACCTCACTGAACGCTGCTTCCGGTTCCGTCTCTATTACATCTTCTGGCTTGTTGTTGAACTGATTCTTCATTTTATTTATCAATTCATTGATAAAAGTAGCTTTCTCTGACTGGAAAACTGATTCACTTTGATTCATAATTTCCTACTTAGTCATAACTCTACTACTTCCTGAGTAAGTCATTTCATATGGAAAGAAATGAAAAAGTTGTCCATTTCGGAATGAGGATTACATTGGTTTAATTTTATTTATCATTTCCCATTACTGTATTTCATCAACAGAGAGGACGTGAAAACTTTTCACTAAAAACGGAAGATGACACGGAACGAAGAAAACGTAAAGAAACACGGAACATAAAAAAAGTGAAGGGACACGGAACATAAAAAGTAAAGTGACACGAAAATTGTGAAAAGTAAAAAAACTCAGACCGTGGTGAAGATAAATAATTGATAAGAGTATATTTTTAGGAGAGATTAGTTTTATGGAAAAAAATTGTTTTTCTTTTCCCCATCTCTATATGAAGTGACTGGAAACGTAAAAAAAATATAGTGACTCGAAATGTAAAAAAATATAGTGACTTATAACGAAAAAAGGTAAAATGACAAAGTGACCCGAAACGTGAAAAAAGTAAATTGACACGTTACCTGAAGAAGATAAAAGAACTAAGTGACCTAAACGTAAAAAAGATAAGGTGACACAAACCGCTTGAAAAACAATTTTTTTTTCTTTTTTGAAGAAATAAAGGAAGTAGGTCCAACAACTTCATGGAGATGTCTATATTAGACGCATACAACTTTCTTCCAGACGAAGTGAAAGGAAAAAGCCTTCCAAACAACTACTCTCACATGATAATAGATAACACAAAAATTACTTCTCAGTCAATTTCTACTCCAAACATTCGTTATAGAACTGAATCAGATATAATTCACAGAGACGCTACACGACGTATTATATGAAAAATAATTTGTATGAAATTCATCCGGCATAGTATATATGTTTTTTGGTACGAAAACACTTGTCTGCAATGCCTTATCGGCACCTCTTTGAACTTTGAAAGATATAAATACGCATTTTTATAACAAGATTACTACTTCATCTCCCAGGAAGATATAAATTCACTTATGTCACCACGATGATTATACTTAGAAAACATTCATACAACTATTATTTGCTTCATTTCAAACATGAACATTTTGTTTGAATTTGAAAGGGAAATATTTTTTAGGAGAAAATGGTTGTCGACTCAAAACATCAAGAAGTATGCCTTGAGCATAATAAATTTTCAGGTGGATGAAATTTAATATCGATGCTCATTATATTTTACGTATATACTTTCAAACAAAATTTTCTTGATAAATGACAACAAATCGATTCTAGTATCACTACTTGACACTACTTGACAAAAGATACCGGTATACTGTGCCGGTACCGTTTACTTAGCCACATCGACTTTATTATGGTGAATCCGTCAATTTTGTGATTCACGATTCCTGGAAGACCTAAAGTTAAAATTTGAAAGTACTATTATCGATAAAGTTTGTGGGTGGTTGAAAATAGGATATCACTTTGTTCTAATTTCAAAAAAGTGTTATTGTAGTGGTCGATCTTGTAACAACATTCGACATGGCTCTAAAGGCCCAAGTTGGTCAAAGTGAGTACAATTTGAGGATATACCTAAATGTCAAAAATTTGGTAACATATATTTTCCAAGAATCCCATGAATAATTGGTCATAATAAGTTCATTTAGTCCGCTACATCAGCTATACTTGAAAAATCGAATAATGAACATTCAGGAAGGGTTTATCCTGTGACGTCATAAATATCAATATCATTTACCTTGCTGCATATTTGTGTTTGAAAGAGGTCATCCTTTATGCAGGAATATTTGCCACTGGCTTACCTTGTCTTCAGACATCATTAATTATTTTTAGGCCCTAAATGAAATTGTTACTGAAAAACCAGAATAACTTTTAATATTCTTAGTACAACCCTTATGCATTTAGGTGTCTTTTTAAGGGTTTTTTGTAGTGCAATCATATAATTTGGTACTTCATAAAAGTTGTTTGAGAAACATTCTCAATATATAAGTTGAAGTTAGTTGCTGAAACAAATTTCAGAAACGAATATGCTTAATTACTAAGTAAATGTCTTAATCACTAAGTAAATGTAATGTATGTAAACAGGTGTTGGTGAAAATCAAGACTTTTTCCTTTTTATGTAAGTCATACATATTCAACAAAAAACATAAACACCATCTATTGAAAACCATACCTAATTTTAAACCTGTACAGAGAAATATTCATATCACTCTGATGAAAATATGTTGGGTTTTCATTTTCTTATTGTTACTATCTTCTGAACTGTAGAGAATCCATGTCAGATAAAATGAATTTCAAAGTTCCTTCATGGTCAAAAAAATTGAAAACATCAGGTCCAATTCTAAATAAAAAAATCGCTAAATGAATGTAAACGTAGTTTCGCCTACATCCATCAATTTATTGATAGTGATTCATACTTCTTACTCTTCCATGCTTACAAAACATTTTCTATTTTATACTAAGAATTTCTATTATAGGAGGTGCAGTGTTATATACATTATTTCTCCGATATACCCACAATTATAAATCCAGAGGATTCAAGTCTGGAGATTCATCAGACCATTCAATTGATTTTTTCCAGATGACATGGTTTCAGTGACATAGTCTGTTTTATAACCTTCATATTCAAAAGTACTCTGCATTATTTTATGAATATAAGATTGTGTCTTAATAATGAAACACAAACGTTACTCTTTACAATGAATCTGAACTTGATTTTGGAGGACAATTTATCCGTGAAATGTTTTTAAGTAACATTACTATGAGGTGGATTTGCACGTGTTGATAAAGTTCTCTTAATGCAAAAAAGCGCAATAAGAGTAACAATAAATTTAAAATTTGATGAAAGTTACTGTCCACTGTTCTAAAAACTAGGTCTATTGACAGGTACTAATCAATTCGTTGATAAATGCTCACTTTTAGCTAAGAAAAACATTTCGTCATTCGGTTCAAAGTAAATATGATATCAGAATATTACAACCTGACATTCCTTTCCACTTGTAAAACCCTGTACACATTTTCTCCATTCGAGTTACTGGAGTAAAGGAAACCAATGTGAAAAAAATTGGCGCCTAAACAAACCAATTTTTTTTCAGAAATAATGAATGAAGTCATTAAACATAAACCTGTCAAGAAGAATGGTCCTGTTTCACAGCAACAGTCTCATGGCGTTGAATGGAGGATATTAGTGGTGGATCAACTTGCCATGAGGATGGTGTCTGCCTGTTGCAAGATGCACGATATATCAGCCGAGGGAATTACTTGTAAGAATATTTAAAATCTAAGTGAAACATGAAGCCCTGATGAGTTATTGAGTATGCTTTTTGTGTTTTTTTTGCAAAATATTGTTATCTTCAAATCTTTCAAGTTTACGGTGTGATAAAACTTGTGAGTGGTATTATTTTCAATGGTTAGTACAGTATAGAGTAGCAATTTTATTGAAACCAATATTGGGAATTAAATTGTATTCATGCACTTTAATTATTTAATATGTCAACAGTGGTCGAAGATATCAATAAAAAAAGGGAACCCCTAACAACAATGGAAGCTGTTTACTTGATCACACCATCTGAAAAATCTGTTCGTGCCCTGATGAATGATTTTGAATCGCCTCGATACATGTATAAGGCTGCTCACGTCTTTTTCACAGAAGGTAAGTCATATTTCTCTTTATGAATAAACTTACATTTATAGTCAGTGTTTCTACTAAAACTCATTTTCTATTTCCTGAATTCATTTGTTCCTATACAAGGTGTTTTGTTTCAATTATTATTACTCTTCTCAATGGCAGCTGTACAAGAACCCTGTGGAACTCCATTTCCAGTCTGTATATCGTGGAAATAAATAAATTATTATTATTATATTTCATGTGCTAATTTTATGCAAAAAATTGGAAAACATGTTTACTTTCATGAACTGAAAGAATTTTTTAATTTATAAAGTCTATGTAAAAATAAAAAACAAAAAAAATCAGTTGCATTTTGCAACCTCCAGAAATGTGAAATTGTTAATATGTTAGTTTATTTTGACTTATATAGTACCAAATTTTCTTGTTGAAGCCTGTATTGATTTTGCTACAAAAATATAAATTATTAAATGTTGAAGCGAACACATTGTATATGAACTATTTTTGTATTCATTCCAAAAATGTTCTGCACAAATTTTCTTCACTTTTTCTCCATCTATCGTTTCCAGTATTATTCTGTATTTTACTTTCTGTTTTTATTATTTATGTAATTATTTTTTCCTTTTATTTTCTTTAGCATGTCCAGACCAATTGTTCAATGAGTTATGCCATCACCCAATAGCAAAACACATCAAAACCTTAAAAGAAATCAACATAGCATTTATTCCATCTGAATCACAGGTACTGACAATGTTTTGTCTAATTTTATAGGTATGCTTATTGGTTTTTGTAACATTGACTTTCCTGATTACTAACATTTTGCTGATCGTCAAAAATAATGTATGGTTCCTTCATAGATATTTGTCAGTTTTCCAACGATTCTGAGCTTCTTATAATAAGACTTATTGTAAATATGAATTTCCTCAACAATTTTTAGAAGTAATTTGTTTGTTTGACTGTCACTTTTATATTTGATGTGAAAACATTACCTTTTTATTGACATAATATAAATTAAATTATAATTTATCTACTAAACAGGTTTAATTTTCACCAACTAATTTTAATTCATTTACTCAAAATTCCAGTTTTTGTTTGATGTTCAATGCCTATTTATATCAGACTGAGGTTCTGAATTTTGAGAATTAATCTCAATAATCCAACAAAAGATCAAAAGACAACAATTCCAATATGTCCAAAATAGCGGAGAGAGAGTTCAGAACGTTTTGTAAACATCAGCTACATATTTCAGGTGGATAATATTTTGTTTCAATTTGAAAATCAAGTTTTTTAACTCCCTTGTTTTTTTATTTAATCGCAATTAACCAAATCATCTGAAATTCTGTTTTTGACAGTTTGCCCCGAGGAACTTTTTAATGAGCTGTGCAAATCGTGTGCGGCCAAAAAAATCAAAACTCTGAAGGAGATCAACATTGCCTTTCTGCCGTATGAGTCCCAGGTGTGTGGTGTTTGTAGACAGCTAGTTGGATTAATATTTTGATTATTGATGATAGTGTGCATTTTGCTTGCTTTTTGTCATCTTTTGCTTGCATTATTGGTGTGTCATGAAGAAACAAACATATAAACCGCATTCTACTCTAGTCAAATTTATATGATAATACCATATTCCTGATAGTTCCAAGACCTTTGACGATGTCTGGCACAGAGTTTGCTTATTTAATATCCATGGTTGGGGACAAGGTTGAAGGAGAGTGAGAGAAACTGCAGATTAGGCCAAACGGACAAGTCAACTGTGGCAGAACAAGCACTTAATGAAGGAAACCACAGGATTCTGTTTGAAAACATGGAACTCATTGCCCTGACCAGTAATACCATAGCCGACTGGTATAGGAGGCAATAGAAATCCACAAGCATACGGATAATTTCAACAGACAAGAAGAAGCTCTGAACTTCAACCGAATATGGAATCCCATCCTAAGGAGTTTAAGAATATCAAACAGCGTGACGGCAGGTAGAAAAAGGTCATCATATGTTATTGACAATATACCTGATCCAGATACATGTATTATCACACGAGACTAACTGAATCAACTGAAACGTGTTTTACGAAATTTACCTATGCCAGATACAGGTATTAGCACCAAACAACCTGAGGAGTCACATAAATATGTGTTACCTAGCCGTAATATCCAGTCATCGCAGATATTAATTGAAAATGTATAAACCTCTGAAGAATCTAGCCACCCGCTTCAGCAAAACGTCAGGAAGAAATTCCAAAAATCCACGGCATTCAAACCCGAAGAATATTCATACTGAAAACTTCGGCCGCGAAATTTCTAGCTTTCTCAAAGATCCTCACATGTAGCCATTGATAATGATTTTAACTTAATAGATGCTCATTTGGTTTGATTCATATCTTATGAGGACTTTGAAATCAACAGAGTTTAGTATAATTACTCATTGATCCAAGAAATCCAGTTTCTTAATGAAGTTGATTGCTTCATTTGGTGAGTGAATTTTCAGATCAACTGGTAAGAGCAGAACTCTGCCAAAAACTGAATACTTGATCTGGTCCGTGGCGGGAAAATCACAAACTGTTTGCTCTGCTACCGGGGCATGAATTTCATTATGAATGATATACTCTAAGGTTGAGAGACCATGGCTCATTTCCTCAATCTAGTGAAGACCCAATCAGTGACTACCTTCTTCAGATAGATAGCAACACAAACGTGTGTTTTGGGAATTGGGTCTCCTTCGACACATTTCAGGGAGACGTCCTGCATGGCTGTAGGCCATGAGCCAGAAATACTCATCCTTAAGCCTCTTGTTTGGAAGAACGCTTTTAGTTTGTACACAGGATTATCATCTGCACCGGAAGGTCTATTTTTCAATGAAGATAGTAATTCAGTTTCTGTGAATGGTTTTAAGAACATTTTGTACAGATCCACTATATGAAAACATTTGATAAACCAAATTAACCTAGTAATCAGAAACATTATAAAAGTTCCATCATACATTTGATAAAATGCATTTTTGATAAGCAGTCTGGATGCTAAGAGAGGAAATGCCTTCGAAATTCTTCGGAAAAATTCAAATATATAATGATTTATATTTTCAATTCTTAGCAAATACTTATGGTGGTAAAACATTTACATTTTAGTTGAAATAGAAAAATCTGTCACAAATATTTTTATTCTGAAATGTAAATATATAAATAAATAAGCAAATACATTAAATTCACAGTTGTGCAAAAAATGATTACTGAAATACGAATGAGATATTTCAAACCATTTTGATTATACTATGGGCATCATTAGGAACGAAACTTTTCTTCATGTCCATTTTATTCTATTGTATAACCTTCAGAATATTAATATTTTTCTTACATTTCTCAACAATTATTAGTTTCTCCAATTATATGAAAGTTTTACCGAATTAAAAATTTTATTAAATATTTGAAACGCTTGTTACTTAACCTTTTCTTAGATATGAAGCATCAGCCGGAGTCCTGAAAGAGGTCCTCCTGGACGAAAACGATGAACTATGGGTTGAGCTTCGACACCAACACATTGCTGTGGTATCGCAAAGCGTAACGAAAAATTTAAAGAAATTCACCGACTCGAAACGCATGACACAGAGTGACAAACAGTCGATGAAGGATTTGTCGACAATGATCAAAAAAATGCCGCAGTACCAGAAAGAATTGTCGAAGTACGCCACTCATTTGCACTTGGCCGAAGATTGCATGAAAGCTTACCAAGGCTACATCGACAAACTCTGTAAAGTTGAACAGGTGAGTGACGGGAATTCTTAGAACAGAATTTTTAAAGTTTATGCTCATGTTTTGTTGTCCCCTGAATTTATATTGGCAAGTTTTTGAAGTCTGTTTGGATTGATACAATCATTTCACATATTTTATTTTTTCAAATTTCAAAAGGTTCTAATATCTGCAAGGTGTTTTTCAAAATTAATTCAGACATTTATTTATCTGTGCCATGATGAGACCGGACTTAAAGTTTGAAACTTCGGCAATAAATAAAAATATATTTTCAGGACTCCATTGATTTTATCCCAAAACTAATTCTTAAACAATAATCAATATTGGATTACCAAAATCACTAACAGAGGCTGAAAAATTTCTATCAGTATTTTGGTTACTATTTTGAAATCTCCAAATAACATTATCATTTGTATTGGTCTCTCATATATTGTATACTTTTGAACTATCAATGAACGAAATGAACATCCATATTTCCAGGATTTGGCAATGGGTACTGATGCAGAAGGTGAAAAAATCAAAGACCACATGCGCAACATCGTTCCCATTCTGTTAGACCCCAAAATAACCAATGAATATGATAAAATGCGGATCATAGCCTTATATGCAATGACGAAAAATGGTATAACAGAAGAAAACTTGTCAAAACTTGCCACGCACGCCCAAATTAAGGATAAGCAGACAATTGCTAATTTGCAATATCTAGGCGTTAATGTCATCAACGATGTGAGTGAATTCACTCTTTTTATTGTCATTATTTTCATTGTATTTTGTTTCTCAAGGGTGGCAAGAGAAACAAAGGTTACACCATACCGAGAAAAGAAAGAATCACAGAGCAAACATACCAAATGTCGAGGTGGACACCAGTTATCAAAGACCTGATGGAGGATTGCATCGAGGATAAATTGGATCAGAAACACTTTCCATATCTGGTCGGTAGAGCTCAGTCCACTGGATATCATGCTGCACCATCCAGGTAAATGATTGATCGAACTTCGCTCTTTTTCTTAGTTCACTGTTGCATTTTAATTCGTTTCTCTTGGATGTTCGAACCCAGACATGTTTATAGCGAATGCATTGGGACAAAATAGTGTTTTGTGATATTCTTTAAACCAAAAAAATAAAGAATCGGCCAGTATAAGTAAGCCTTTTTGGCAACAACTTCATTATGTATCACCATAATCGTTAAATTAGTAAATTTTAGAACATCATTTAACTTTTTTCTAATTTAACCGACTTTGTATCATATTCGTAAATTGAATCTTCTGTCAATCCCATAGATGGTGTCTTCGTAGGGAAAAAATATTGAGAAAACCCAAGAAGAGTTTTAAAACTCAGTATACTGTTGCGCAACAACAACAGGGCAGTGGTTGGTCACTGATGAGCCACTCAGGCATTTCCCAATGGCGAAAACCCGCCAAAAGAAAAGGCCATGGTTATTCTATGGTGGTTAGTGGCTGGTGTGTTTCACTATAACTTTCAACAACTGGGTTAAACCATCACAGTGAGTAATTTGACGACCAGCTACTATCTTTTCAAGTACTTCGATAATTTTGTCACTGGTAGAACCTTCTCCAATCAAGACCAGGCAAAAACGGCATTCGTCGACTTCATCGAATCATGAGCACACAATTTTCATGCTGACGGTATTAATTGATATGTGTTTATAAATTGATGGATGTAGTCGTTACTACGTGGTAGGAGATCATAATGAAAAGAGAAATGAAAATTTCTATGTAACTAAGGTTAC
>WOGJ01229742.1:0-12968 GCA_015342185.1 Leptinotarsa juncta
TTACTGTAGTATTTTTCCCATTACCAAATCGTTATTTTTACACCTCGACACATGTTTCGATCACCAACTGATCATCTTCAAGAGGAAGATAAAACTTCTCTTCCTCCGGACCTATTAGGCGAGTACTTCTATTCTACAAAGCAGTGAATTTTAGGATCAATGTCGATAACAGGTGAAACTGAAAATATAAATAAAAAAATACCTCTTCTAGAAGACTGTAATATTTTCCTGCATCCAGGGCTTCAACAATCATTTCTGGCACCTCATAACAAGGGACGTTACAATAGTTCATCAGTTTATCTTTTCTATCAGCATACCTGAAAACCAATGAAGTTTCCCTCAGACCATTTCAAAACTAGCCTCTAGGAAAGTACGTAGAAATAGATACTCACTTGTACCGCAAGCAACCCCATTCTTCTTCCAATCTGTAAACCCAGTCTTTCATCTGGCTATCTTGAATGTCGAATCTATTGAAATCAATCCGTTCAATATCTTCGACGACGATTTCAATGTCCCCTTCATTAGACCAATCGTAAATCAGCATATCTGCATGTTTGCTAAAATAACAAATTTTAATTTGGATGAAAGAACGAAAGCAAAGGTTGTTTTCATCGGAACTGTTGCTGTATGCCTACCTGATCTCTTTTAAATAATTTTGCTTGTACTGCTTCTCAATTTCTGCTAAATATTGGGGAGTCAATACTGTGGAATCCTTTTCGTAGCTGATAGCCCGTTTTTTTATATTTTCCATAACCTTCGGTACTGGAACGTCCAGATATATAACTAAATGAGGTCTCAGAAGTTCATGAATTGTGTTGTCCCGGATTTCATAATACTTCTTACGAGCTGTGAAAAATAAAATATGCATGTTATTGGAAGGAAATTTAATGTGACTGCCAACTTCTCCTTACCTGCTTTAGACAGATATCCTTGGCTATACATTGCTTCAGCAAACACAAAATCTGAGTAAACACATCTGTCTAGAATTACTCCTTCTCCAGTGCTCAAAACATGAGCAAGGGCATCAATGTACTGAGAGAACCTGAAAACCGTATTTAATCAAGTAAAATGAACATTAACAAATCTAAAGAGGTATGTGCAGTTTTGTTTAACAGTATAAAACTTCCACTGGAGGATATTCAGTGAACAACGACTGAAGAAGCTTTCTATAGCGAAAAAAGTTTACAGACAAAAATGCCTGTAGTACGTAGGCATTTTGTTAACCTAAAGTTGAAAATGATAAGATTGTTACAATACCTCACAATATACTGCTGTATCTGGAACCTGGCAGTATTCCTGTGCTTGGGATTCTTCAGGAAATTCATCACATCGTGCGTCCTGCAACTTTCTGGCATCTGAGGATCCAACTTCTTCAAATCGTAACCATAGCTGTTGATATAAATCATATCTAGATTGGCTTCGGGCAAGTAGAGCATTTCTAGCTCGGTGGCAAGTTCCTTAGCGACCTTTGACTTGCCTGAAGCAACTGGTCCGTCTACGACGATTATCTGAAACAGAAAGCTGATCAAGTCATAAAAAGTCTAGCAATATACTTTCCTTACTTTGGAATTCTCGTCCAACCTGGGAGTTGTCTTGTCGTACAAGTAATGGAAGAGCGTGTATCCTTTTTCTTGATAGGGCCATGGTTTTGGTTTTGGGGGTTGATCTTGAGCACTTCTCGTTGTTCTGCTTGTTATAGTTCGAACCAGGGTTAGGCTTTTGCCTTCATTGAAAAGTTTGGTATTGCTATTACATAAGAAGCGCTTCAAGCTGATTCTCACAAGGCTGGACATTTTGGTATATTTTTCAAATATGCCTTTTACATAACATAACCCCACCTGTCAGTCAGTGTCAGTAATCAGCGACTGTCAGAAACGTCAAATCTAATCAAGGTAATACCGGGTGCGTTCATCATAGCACAGTCTGTGACCAATGTTACTCATTGGAAACAAAGAACTCAAAAATTTATGAGTCGTATTTTCCGTATAGTAATGAGGCTGGCTTAATCCTTAAGCTCACTTGATTCGTGAACTTTATATGTACTATAACAGTAATCAGTCTTAAGCCCGCTCAAAGTAGAGTCCTCCAGTTTGGCAGTTTAATGCCGTTAAGCAAAGTTGAACTTGTGTGTGGTCTTACCGGCACTACTATAGCCCTCCGTTGAACCTACGAATAAAAATGGGGAATATCTGAAACATCTATCCTTCTGTTCTTGTTGTAATTTCAGAACCTATCGGAAAATTTTTGAATTTTTTTCAATGACTGAACGATATAATAAACTTTTACTTCAACCTAGCACTTATATAAGTGAGGTGAATGAACGTTTTCTTCTTTTTACTTTGTAACAACTGTCTCGAAGTGAAAGTTTGGTGCATCATATTAAATCCATAAAGTACTTCAATAGTCTATATATCATTTTCTCATTAGCCAATTCTATTTCTATTTCGTGTAATTTTCAAGATGATTTTTTCCTTTGAGTATAAAAATATGAAATTTCTTGTCTGTACTTGAACACAAAACTTCTTTATTTTTTGTATTTGAATTGCACAATTTTTACACTTCACCTATAATTTTGAAATAAGTTTTTTTGTCATCAGTGGTTATTGTACGTGTTAGGCATGATTTACTGGAAGTTTTCCACTTAAAAAAAAAATATTTTTAACTTTTATTAAAACAATGATAAAAATAAAAACAACAATAAAAATTAATTAGCGCTCCGGGGCGACTTCATTGATTCCACTAGCGCCTTTGCTTTTTCAGCTTCAGGAAAACCGGAAAAACCGGCAGCACCACATCATCTGAAGATGTTGGTCTACCAATGTCCTCTCTCTAATAAAACAAAATGTAGGGTGTCTCCAGAGGCTCCAATAGAACCAATGCATGGAGGGAAAGATGATACATTCTGAATTTATATACTTGAAATAGATCATATAGTTCAATGCATCACGTTGAGCCCCCAATTCAATTATAATGTTAAAACTCAAACTCAATTAAAGTTGAACAGCTTCGCTTCAACCAAATTTATAAAATATTACAGTGCTTTTTCACTACGATTTTGTTTTTTTGCTGTCAATTTTATGCTTCGCATTCAGTTTGCATTAGCTACTTTTCATTTCATTCTAATCGATGGAATCTTTGGAAAAAACAGTGGAAAAAATAAATAAATTCAGTATTATTCGTCAAATGTGTTATTACCTACTATTGAGGCCGGTGTCTGGTTTGTTTGGCGTGAGTGGTTTGTTCCACTCATTTAATCGGTCGTTAGGTGAAACGCTGGTTCGAGCCGCGGGACCAGACAAGTGTTTCTTACTGATCGTCCAACCCGTGCTAGGAATCCCACGTTGTAAGGCCATACCTCGTTAATCTTTACGTCACAAAAGTTTTGACTTGTGAGGGTTGCTGTTTGAAGAAGGGTGACAGCTGGTTAACAGAGGAACAGATGTAATCATTTATGTTTTTTTGGTATAGCTAATTCCGAATTTCTCACGAATCTCAACTGAATACCAAGAAAATTCTATTTTATTATTAACTGTACTATATTTTTTCATCTGTATCTTAGCATTGATTTTTGCGATGTATCTACTTAATAATAAAAGCTCCAAGATTACATGGGAAGATGGACGAGAAAATAACCAACGAAAAGGATTTGCAAGAAATGTTATCACAGTTGGTCAATGTCAAATTTGACCTGGCATGACATCGTAGATTTATATTACGGTACAACAGGCGGCCGTGTTCGTGATCGGAGAACTTAAAACTCTGATGAAATAAGTGGTTCTCTCCCAATATGTCTTTTGATGATATGTGACTAATTTATTCAATGTTTTTCTTTTTGAGTATTCTCTCAAGAACTCACGATATCAAATTCTTCGATTCTCATTCAAAATGAATATACACAGGATGTTTATTAATCATTCAGCAAAAATTCAAGGAACTAATCCTTGGACTATATTCGGATATATTGTTCTCTGATTATTTCTGATAGGTTGCTTTGTTTAAAAAACACGGAGCCATGAGGAATTCCGACAATAACAATTCATTACCAAAAATTCCATGTGATGTTTCTTGATATTCAAGAAATGTTAAAAATGACCACGTTCCATTAAAATGCAAGTATCCAATCTTCTCCTCGTTGACTCCCAAACCCTTTCAAAGACATACAATTCAAGGTTGAATGTCTGCAACCGTTTGTAGGAACCGGGATGTTTTTGATAGGTACCAACTCTAGGTACCAATATATTCTATCATCCTTAGAATAGTCCAAAGAAGAGTCCCTCAATTTTTCGCCTTATGTGTAATACACCCTGTATAATGGAAATGGCCGTCATTTCATGGAAATTCATAACGTATTCAAGTGTTATTATTCATTGGAAATCTCACAGTGAAGTGTTATTTGAATACGTTGAATTGAGAGGACATTGGAAATCCGCATTGTCGAGCACAAGAGAAATACACAGCAAGGAGAAACCAGCAAATCTCGAATAGTAGAGCATGTTTCGACTCATCAACGAAACATCAAGTGGTCTCTAGCTGAGATCATCCACAGGAAAGAACACTGGTTTGAGTGAGAGTTCAAAGAAGTTGCATATATGTTGTCCAACGACGCAATCAGTCATCTCTCGGATGATTGTGGATACTGACCACCGAAACACCATGAAGTAATTTGGTTTGAAATCTTCTCTTATTTTTAAATTAATTTTGAATCTTTTACCTATTTTCATTTTCAGTCTTTTTTATTTCTGTTCACTCTGTGATCATTTTCATTTTGTATCGTGATTATTTTATTTGTTTTACCGTACGGCTCTGCCGAACTCTTAAAAGCTTTTTCGGTCCGTAGCGGGGCAGGAACAAAGCGTGTGCTCTGCTGTTTCATTTTACAAACAGAAGCAACACACTCTTTTTTCCGACAGTCCGAGTCTGTGCATATGACTATTTAAATGACAGTGACCTGAAAGAAGGCCTGTTAGACATCGTAGTTCATCCCTATTGTAGTCCAACATCTGTTTGGTATCAAGCTTCTAAGAGTGAATAAACGCCTTTTGGAGATAGCAACTCCTGGAAGATTCTGCCAGAAGTCCATAAATCTCTTTCCATCTAGGTGAAGTCCAAACTAACGAAATTCATATATTACTATGTAGAACATCAGATATGAATATAAAATTATTAATATTTTTCTCGTTTTATTGACAGTTCGGATATATCCGAATTCATGGCTATTCACCGTCGATCAGTTCCATCCTTTCCTTCCGCTATTCATCAAAATTCATCGACGACTCCTCACACAAATTCGCCAATATCAACCCGAGCACACCTCAATAATTCAGCTCAACTACATTTTTCCTTACGACCGTCGTAAAAAAAAACCATACCATAACAAAATCTTCGTCATTCCCGATGCATATTAGCCGTAATCTCTGATCATAAACCATCACAGCTTCACATGACATACGGGAATATAACGATTTTAAATCCCCGCCACGCAAGATGAATACAGATATGGAAAAAGGACTATTAAATGCCAGACTTATTTTTCATCCAAACTTATTTTTCATAAGGGCGCGTCGTTTTATTTTCGCGGAATATTTGATTAATGACGTGCTTTCAATTTTTTTCACGCCTCGGTACGCCGGTGTCGTTGAAAAAGTAGGCAGTTTTTTCCACGCATGGTTTCTGTTTGGGATATGCTAAAGTTTATGCCGCGATACGGTCCATTGGGCTTCTATTGGAATATTAGGTTTGAAAAATGAACAAAGCTTCCACAATTAGGTGATAACAAAAGGGGTTTCACGATGAGTTTGCAATACAGAATATTTCATTTTTCATAATACCTTTTTCTGGCGCGAAAGAACCGTAGTCTTTTTCGTCAGCTTTCAGATCATCGCGACATTTGATATCAAGCAGAAAAGTGAGTCAAAGAATTTCAGTGTTCTGGCAGTGAACCGCGGAAAAGTGCAAGATACGTCTTTCAAGTTTCTTCACCGCACGTAATATAATGGAATTGAAGTGGTTTGAGACATGAATGAACGACTCAGAAAACTTTTTATGTGGTATATTTATATTAATTAGCTTTTATGTCACCACATCTTGTGTGGTGTTTTGCTGTTCTCAACATACTTAACACTAGATGATAAACTGACTTCCCAAAAACGTAAAGACAATATACCTGAAAGTAATGGTTGAAGAAATACCGGAAGAATTGTATTCTGAAAATATGAGATACTTATGGAGGAATGTAGGCTTTGACGGCTGACGTCGGGTTCATGGTGGCCCTGTTATTCCTCAAGTCTTTAATAATTATTTCATTGATTCTGTAAATTATCTGATCAATGATAATGAGCCTGCTGGTGAAAATCATCACGATATAAAAACAAACTCTTTTTTTTTCATACTTCAGATGACTCTGAACTTCTAGTCTATATCGTCTAACAACTCTAGTGGTATAAATGAATTACCAGACAGAGTCTTGAACATTGCGGAACTAATTATTGAACCACATACATACCTACTAAATATCTCTTTCCTTGAGGGTTAATTTTCTTCGTGTCTTAAACATGCTATTGTGGTTCCATAAGCACTTAATCTCCAACAACAGGTATTGCATTGCTGTCTTCATTTTCAAAAATTTTCAAAAAATCCTATCTCAACAGATTCGTATCCTTGATTTGTCACTTGCATTTGATACCATCAACCATCAACTTCTGCTCGATTGACTTTATGACAATGGAGTTCGCGGCCAATATCAAAAATGGATAGAGACTCATTTGACTAGCAGTGACGATTTATTGAAGTTACTCTCTAATCGAGAATGTATCATTATGAAAATCGTAACATATTAACAGGTGTTTCCCAAGGTAGTGTCCTGGTTCCTACTCTCTTTCTCTTATTCGTCAATGCCATCTCTAATATCAATAAACAACATTGTACTGTACAGTTTGCTGATGATAGGTCCTTCTTATTGATTTCTTCTCCTTGTGTGAAGAGTTATCTTACCAGGGTGATATTGCAATTGCTAATATGCTCAATCACTGCGCCAGAAACGTCTTCGAACCAAATAGCAATCAAATAATACCATTGTTTTCTTACTTAGAGAAATATACTGCAGAATATTGGTTCGAGCTCTTACTGAATCTATTGTGCAGAAAAAAATCAGTCAAATTCTTAGAGTTGAACATTTACTCTATTTCCATTAATTTATCCAAGCATTGTTTCGCTATTTGGAATCCCAGAAATTCTGCCTCCATCAATATTTCATCAAACTACTTCTATGCCTAGGTTCACTCGAATCTAAATTATGGCCAAGATCTGTTGATTGCTTAAAATAAAGATACTAAGAACCACGTGTCTTAAGACGTATGGTGATTCTTGTAAGCAATTATTCACTGAATTACAAATTTTAACGGTGATATCCATGTATATTTTGAATTGTGTCACTTACATTAAGAATCATTACCATGAGTTTCAGCAAAGAGAAACTACCCGCATAGCTGCTGATTATATTCTTAGGCAAAATTATAATCTGATACTTTCTGTATGCAAATCAACATCTGTTTCAAACGGACCTCATATTATATCTATAAAAATATTATATTTTATAAAAATTCTGCATTATGTCTATTCTGTCGTAGCCGGTCGCTTGTAACACAATTGCTAATTGTTTTATTTCGTCGTCGACATACCTTTCGTCACATATTCTCAAAGCTCTGTTTACTAGGGTGAACAGAGGGTTCGTTTCTGTTAGGTATCGATCTGTATGTTTTTTCTTCCTGTGAATCACATGTTAAAAGGTAAAACCACGTTAATCCTCAGCTCGCACAAGTTTCCGCTTCTGTTTTGAGGGTTTTCGTTTGTAGGGGTGCAACAGCTTGATGACTAAAACATCAAGGAATTGTATTTGGAGGTTTTCCTCCATTAAGATGAACTGAATTTGTGGATAAAATTTATGCAGATGCTTTACGGAGTTCTGAAGTTTATCTTTCCCATGGCATCAAACAACGAACGTGTCACTTACTTACCCCCACCAGTGCTTCGGTCCAGAACAGAACCGTCATCAACACCCTAGTGAACAGAGCTTCGAGAATATGTGAATGAAGGTACGACGACAACTGAATGAAACACCTAACAACTGTGTTACAAGCGAACGGCTATGACAGAAAAGACATAATCCGTGCTATGCGTCCACGGGAAAATTCTAAAGAAGGAGATAATCAACACCTTCTTCAAACCAACGAATGAAATTTCAGAGTATCTGAGATCATCTAAAGACAGTAGAGATCCACTATAATCAGCGAGAACCCAAGATCCTGTTCGAAAATAACGATAGAAATACACAATCACCAAGATAACTTCATCAGAAAGGATGAGAGAACATATCCACAAAGATCTGGTTAGGTTAGGTCCAAAGTGAGTGGGTCTAATCGACTATTTACCGCAACCCACGAGAGTTTATTGTGGCTCACACCTATTCACACTCGACCAAATAAACCCAGCTTCTAAACGAAGCCAATTAGTTTGTATGGTGAGTGGTATTTCAGGTTAGAAGGTAAGAGTACGGCTCTGCTGAACTTTAAAAAACTGATTCGCTCCCCAGCGGGGCAGGCATAAAGTATGAACTCTGTTGTTTCATCATTTCACAAACAGAAGCAAAACACACTGCATATGATGGTTGAAATGACAGTGACCTGTAGACATCGTAGTTCTTCCCTACTGTAGCCCAACAACTGTTTGCTACCAAGTTTCTAAAGCTTCATAAAGGACTTGAAGTGAGCCAATCCTGAAAGATTCTGTCAGAATTCCATTAATCTTCTTGTCATCCAGTTGTTCATTTTTTGTTTAGCAAAGCCTGTAGCGATGCCAATGACAGGTTCTGGTCCAATGAAGCACCCTCCTCTGCAAGGAAGTCAGCAGCCTCATTACCTTCTAGGCCAGTATGGCCAGGTATTAGGACCAGAAACAATCTGTTAAGTCTTGCTATCGAGAAGAGTCGTTTTTGGTAATTCGCTATCATTTTATACATTGCTCGGTAGGAGCCAAGAGCATCCAACGCCGCTAGACTGTCCGAGAATATTTTTATCGACTTGTGGACTTGTGAATGACGTTGGAGACTTTCAATCGTTCCGCACACAATTCAATAGCATTAATTTCTGCTTGAAATTCAGTCGCTTAGGTTCCTAGGCAGGTTGATATATGTGTCTTGGGTCTGCGACTGAAAACACCTGCACCAAAACCGGAAGGGGTTTCTGATTCAACTGTAAACCAACAACTATCTGATCTCAACCCTGCGTCCGACACGTGGGGTGTGATATATCCCATCCGTAGAAAATTCCATATTACTTTTCGAAATTAGTGCCCCAACGTCGGATATATACAGTATCTTTCGTGTATAGCCTCCACTCTCATATTCACATCTGATATCAGTCGTCGTTTGACGTATTTTTGAATCAAAGCTGTTATAGAGCAACTGGGGTACCCGAAACCAAAATCGTGCGCATCCAAACAAATCTGAATGGAGTAGTTTTCCAGATTATTCGTTATAAATGGGTGATTATGAGCAAGAAACGGGCCCGTCCTCAGTCCTTGTGGGATCAAATAGGAAGTGATGATGAAATTGACAAATCTGATGGTGACGAAATGAGCTATAACGTTAGCATCGTTAGTAACTATCCAGATTTTTAAGTCAGAGGCGAAACTGTGGAACCTCCATCCAAAAGACTCAAACAAAATGGTCAAGGAAGGTGTCAAAATTGCCATCGTGCACGTGATCGAAATACAAAATACAATAAAAATATAACGAATGCAATAAATTCATATGTCTAGACCATGCAGAAATGTACTGCAAATCTTGCGTAGAAATGGCAAATGCTGATTGATGATCTGTAACTTTTTTATGATTTTCGATAATATTTTTATTTCCATTTTATGATGTTTCATTATCTATTTGAACCAGCAATTTGATATTTATTTAGTCGTTTTATGTGCATAGACTTCTTCGAGTAAAACTATATTTTTTTCCATTGAAAAAACCCATCGTTTTGGTAAAGACGGAATATAACTACTTATTGCTCGTTTTGGTGAATCGAAAATAATTTTTTTGCAAAAAGAGATAATACAATATAGAATTCTCATAACAACAACAAATGTTACAAAAGTACACATGTCCGACGCAGGGTTAATATTTTCTTTTCCCGGAGGATCCAGTCCTTTCTACTTGGGAACAGTACTTTATAAGGCAGTTCGTAGTTGACAGTTGGAGGCATAAATTCAGAGGTCATTTCCAGAATGCTGTAACTTCCAGTGTAAACAATCTCTTGCACTCTGCATTGAATTGATTTGTGCAATTGGCAATGTGCACAAGTTTATATGCAGTCCATCTAGCCTCTACCGATAAAAATGTGGAGAGGAGGTAGATCTAGAAGGATCTCCATGGCCGCTGACAATGTGGTACTGATGGTACTACTGATGGCTAGACAAGATCTGGCACACAACATTGAAAACTGCCAAAATGACGCCATGTCATCCAAATTTTGTGGGAACCTGGCATTACAGAAAGTGTGCGAAAACTCAGCTCTATAAATGACACGTAAGTAATGGGAGCATCAGTTTCAGTTGATACTTCGAAATGAGTACTTCCACCACGCTACTGAAGATGACTGTCACAGTTGAAGTTGAAATGTTCCGAGGTTATAACCAAAGAAGACTAAGGAAAAACCCGGAAAATTAAGATATTAACCTGTGATACGTTTTTTCAAACTAAATTTTCGACAAAATGTTGTTAATCCAACCGCCCTATGATAACTCATAAACAGGAAATGGGTTTGTGTACTACATTTTCAAATCATATTCATATTTTTTTTATTGTAGAATAAATTGTGCATTGAACTCAATAAGATTTTGAATGTTTCGTCAAAAATATGTTAGTATGGAAATTCATTACTGAATGGTTCGTCAAATCCGTCCTATTTGAAAATTTCAATTTAGTTATGTGAACTGACAAAGCACTTTTGCGTGACACGCGAGTAATTGAAGTATCATCGAAGCTGCGATGGGTATATGAATATCGCAGGAAAAGAAAGTAGGTAGAACTAAACAGCAACTCGGTTAGATTGAAAACAACAATTATATGTTTGAACTAGGTAGGACGTGGAAAACCGACGATATAAATTGCCACATTAAAAAATTTCTGTGAAAGTGGGGGACGATGATTACATCTTTCTACGTTGTCAAACTTTTTAAACGAACTTAAAGAGGATGATCCTGATGGTGGAATTGAAGTTTGTGGAATAAAAGAAAGTCAAATACTTGTAAGTTCCTTTTGAGAAATGAATTTGTGATAATACAGTGTTCTATTTGGAATAATCAACTGTCCATTGTCCAGTGAAAATCCCACAAAAAAGTTTTACTTGAGTATCTGGAAGAACGAAAGGTCTATAAAAACTACATAAGAATACTTTTATTCAACCATTCTGGGTTGCGATTTAGGATCTGTCACTACAGATGGTTGGAAAAGTCTCACCTGTAGATGGGCGTATGTTCATCCTGATACCAAACGACCAGAATAACGGAGTCGTTGGGCGCAGAAGCTGTCAAGTCGCACGGCAGCAGTGCCGTTCCTCTAACAATGGCCTGGACGTGAGCTACAACACCACCTGAAACATAAATTAAACTCTTTTAAAAACGTTAACTTTGCAGCCGCTGTGCATTATTCAATATGAGGCTGATAGCTGAGGCATTAGAGTAATTTATAATGGAAAACGTGGAAATTGGTATATTGGGAAATGAAAGAGCTTTGTTGTTGCAATATATCAGCGATGGAATTTTTGAAAGAACAAATTTGTTTCTAGCGGAGCCCCGCTCTAATTAGAATCGGCTAGGGTGAAAGTAATTTGGGAAACGTCCATTAGGATCTACGCTAGAAACAGGGATCGTTATTCAGAAGGACATGATCATGCGTTCGGATAAATTTATCCTCAGCATTGATCAGAGTGGTACATGAAGTGAATTACCAAAAATTCCACCTAAGTTATTAGTTTGATTGAGAACAGTATAATAGGTAATATGAAAGAAAAATACTTGATAAGACACTTCGATTCATCAAAAATACATAACAATAAAAAAATAATAAATAATCCATTTACTGTATGAGCTTATGGGGAAAATTCAAAAATCCACAATATATGCGAAGCAATATCTGCTTTGACTGTAATGGGCTGGGGTGTCAATAACGGAAATTTCCGTTTTATTCAAGGACCGAATACAAGCACTACAGAAAAATCCTCAAGGCGCTCTGAGAGCGGTGCATGTGTGAAAGTAGTAATTCACTTTGGATATGAATCGCTGGGGATCAATTCTATTTGGGAGACATTCTCAGGAAGTTTATTCCACAAAAATGCAGTTCTCCAAATTGAAGAGTTCTCAACCAGTAGAATTCGAGGTGTTCTGAGTTGAAATTAAAAAAATCGACTTTGCTTCCAATGTAGGACCGGTCTGAGTTAAATAATAACGTAGGTGAGTTATGTCGCGTAGTCGCCTTAAGCAGTCAGTGGCAGAAATATTGAGGAAGACTTTTTTCTGTTCAAGCATTCGAGGTGTTTATTATCTCTCCATCAGGATCTCACTTGACTAGAATGAGGTGTGAATGAAAACATGTTATTAGTTGCAAAAGTGAGGTCAAAATGAAGTTAACAAAAATGTAACAAAGAGGACCCTCATATTTGTATGTCAGGGGTAAAAGTGGTTGAAAACGTATTTGATTATGTGAAATCATTTGATAAAATAAGATAATTACAACGATAAAATGAAATTCAAAATCAACAAGTTGTCCTGTCTGTCAAATGAAATTCAACAGACCACACAATCATTCAAAAATGTAGACAGGATTTCTGATATATTATGTTCATCTAAACTCAACAAATTGAAAAATAAATTCTCTTCTGGACATGTTGAAGTGCCACTCTTTGTTATTAGAACTGCAT
>WOGJ01229832.1:0-10908 GCA_015342185.1 Leptinotarsa juncta
CACACACACACACACACACACACCAATCAAATGTAATTACATCACTACGTCACACACACACACAAAATCTCATATGAAAAAAATTCTAAACGATCCAAACACCAAACCCTTCAAGGTCACATCGCCTTGATGTTACCAAACAACAATAAAAAAGCAATTAATACGTCATAGTGGTGGGGGGAGGCCGGAATTCGGCTGTATGCATCTACTAATATTCGCTCTGTTACCTATTTCTTTCATTACCAAAACAAATTCTTGTATCGATTCACCTCGTTTTCTCTTTCTCGTTATCAGTAACTTGTGAATTTGTGCACTGCTTACGTTCACCTAGAATTCTTTGATCAGTCGTTTTTTCAAAATTGCCGTCGTCGTGATACCTCGCTCAGATTGAACAAATAATTTTGCCAATATTCTAAGGCTCTTCTTAGCAAAAATCAATTTTTGCAGTGCGTTCCAACCTGTAATTTGCGCAATTTCCTCTAAATCTTGAATCCACGTCTTCATAGGGTAACTGTCTCTTCCGTCAAAAGGTCTTATACTATCTTCGATATCTCTGAACGTCAAAGAGAACGTATCAGGTATTCTTACTTCGTGCTTTACTGTATCTCCAATATCTTTATCTCTTTTCTTCTTGTTTATTGCACCTTTCTTCTTCTTATCCTAGTCTTTTTTCTCTTCGTCTTCACTGTTTTCGTCTTCAAACTCGTTTTCTTTGTGTTCTTCTTCGATTCCATTTTCGTCACTTTCATAGTTTATTAAGTATGAATAAATACGATCAACCGCGTCCTCAGTTTAAAAAGAAACGTTTAAATCAAGAATGTAGCAAACAGCAATCAAATCGTGCAATTTGACTTGTTTCTTTACGTCGTCTAATTTTGCCGCGTATGAATTGGAACCCTTGTCGAAATCAAAGCCAGAAAGACCTCGGATAGCCCTTATTATCTTTCTGGGTTCGCCTTTGTTACCGAAACAAATGTAATGCAAATGTTTTATTACGTTCAGTTTACCATGAGTAATCTTAGGTTCAATTTGTTCAAAACTTCCTAAAGCAGTCATTTTTACCAACCGGTACAAATCTTAAAAAGCTGTGCATGAACAATATGCAATATCTGCAATAGTTAATTAAAAGTAATCGAACACGTTTTTGTTCAGTGTGGATAATATAATAAGAAAAGAAACACTCAATATTATTGAAATACTAAACTAGATACTAATCATCATCTTAAACTAAGATTATTACAAAATATTTTCTTTATCTCTCAAAAGACAGATATTTATTATAAAAATAATCTGAATTTGATATGATTTCTTCAATGTGGGTAATTTCAAAATAAACAAAACTGTATCTGAACAAGAAAAAGTTTATTCCAATCTTACGTCTCCGCCACTGAACGAAAATTTCCTTCTGGTCTGAGTATTCCTCAGTGTGTAATGGAAAACTGTATGTTTTTTTCATCCAGGTTACTGAGGTGTGATACCTTTTGCTGGCCAATCTACTGTCGCTTACTCTTGTCTGCCATGTGCTTCACGCGTGTAGAATTAAACAACACATTTCGTTGAAATTCCGAACTGTATACAGAAGGCATAAAATCTTGACCTTGCCTTTCATTCTTATATTGGAAATGGCATGTATGATGCAAAAAAGAAAACACCTTGACGTTATACCAGAAATAAGCTCAATATAAGTTAACCGATTCCAATATCATAAAAAACTGAGAAGTCTTTCATATATAATGAAAATAAAAATGTTTACCATTTGCCAATTAAGATCAAAGGCATAACATGTACCACTAAATTTAGAAAGTCCGTAAAAAACTTCTGATTTCAAAGGCCTATTTTTCTTTAGACGACTTTTATTTAGACAGAAATTCAAATTCTATAAACAGTTAATTTTTATAATTGTGTTTCAGTATCTACTGGTATGTGACATTTTTAACTTTTTGTTCGATGTTTACATTTGGCTATGAACCTATAGTTGAAAATGTTTACGAAGTCTACTTACTTTTATTTTCTATGGATTCATTTTTATATTTTCATGCTTTATAGTTTTCATGTTCTTATATCTACATTTATATATTGCATAAGAACATTCATTATTCAAACGAAATTGAAGTCATTTTATCCTGAAATAATGACACTGATACATAGAAAAATCAACTCTTCTTTCAGTCACAAACTGTGATCCATACAAAGTTTTCATTTATAATCCCGTTATACGAATCAAATTTTCTTTAAACATGTTTTGAACATCATGATGAAAATTAGACATTAACAATAAAAATTCATTAATTGAGAACAAAACAATATAGCTTTCTTTTGTAGAACAGAAAAAATGAAGAAACAGCTGATATCCAAAATCAAAATATAAAACATTAAAGCGTACCAAAACATATAGTTAGAAAAATAAACTAATTGTTCGAGAGATTTTGTCACCTCTATAGTAAGTCCAAAAATAACAACATACACAATCGAACTTAAAATCGTCAAATCAATTGTTGAACTGAAATCGATTCAAGTAAAAAAGTCAATCGAGTCTAAACCGTGTTATGATGAAAACCAAGAAAAACTAACAGCACGAAAACAGATCATTCATGATCCAATACCAGACAGCGACGTTTTGCGTGGTGCCAGGCTAAACCATGAATGTATTACTTGCTCAAGTGCCTGAGCCTGAGAAAGTACAGTGGATGGCACGAAGACGTCATCCATGGAATCAAAAGAGACTTTAAATCATGAATATCAAATATAAATGGGGTTCCTAAGTCAGTTGGTGCAGAATCGTCGACCACTGATCGAAAATCATTATCATTCTTTCTCTACAGCTGCAAATGCAAGGCAACTAATTGAAACCATATTACAACAGCTTTCGTGATCTAACCCAGACCTCTGATAAGAGCTATGGCGGATCGAAACAGCGATGTCTGATGCAGATGATGGTGATTGTGATTGTAAAAACAGCCTATTCTATCGCCTATGGAAAATAAATCATCAATACAGACTCGCAGAAAATATATTGTTGGGAATTGGGACGAAATCATTGTATATCCCGCAAGAAAAGAAATGTAATGTGGAATCACAATTTGATTAATGAGAATATTTATATATGAAAGTCACTTACTTAGGACTCATTATTACGGGAGAATCTGCATTTAGTTATATGCAGACAAAGTAAAATGAATATATGATATTCCATAACCTACTATAGTGAAATGAATCAAATCAATTCCACAATTAACAGGTTATCACAGAAGTGACGTCCCATATTATGATGGAAATTCGAGCACATGAACGTATGTATTTATATTAGTTCGGGTCAGATCTTGAAAATAAATTTTGAAGTACTCATTCTCACTCGAGCTGAAATACTGCATACACGTTGAGTTTGGATCATATAATGCAAGATCAGTTGATTAACGTCATCTAATATGGTGGATCGCCCAAGATGAACGACTAGTTTTCTATACACCATATGATAGGGGTATCAAATAAGTTGAACAATAAGAATACGATGAATGATTAAACGTCACTCGAAATCCACTATAACGGATATTCAAAGAAGACAGACTAGAATTTTGCACCTTCAAAATACTGGTATCAAATGATAGAATTTTCTTTAAAGAATTACATGAATCACTCTGAACCCAATATGGCAGACAGCCATAATATGGGGAACAAATAAAATTGATTTCTGAAGGAACTACGAAACACAACATGATATCACTCAATGAGGTCGGGATATCGGTAGCCAAGGAGAGATGTCGGTAGCCAGGCGGTTCGACGTGGGTGCTTTGTTTACTCACTCGAATTGACTGCCGTGTTTTTAATTTTTAAACAGAATGCAATATGGCGCACCATCTAAGATAACAGACTGTTTTTATGTAATTTTATGATATGGATATGAAATGACAGAAAATAATTCAAAATGGTGAAAAACACGATGCCACGCCAATTTAAAAAATGTATTACTCGGGAAAGGTGGTAATAGTTTATTGTTTGTGAATAAACCTGTTCGATTGATGAAGTATTTATTTTGTATTTTGAATATAGGATGATTTCAGTTTACTCGAGAATGATTTAACGAACCGAAACCGGATAGTAGAAATCAGACAAAACTTATATTCTTCATCCTATAGCCTTGTACAAACGTTGTAAGGTCCAAACATGCAACAATGAAGCATTGAATGAAATGAACAGACTGAGAAATATGTCTATAAAAGTAGAGAATGAAAGTACTCCAATAGTAAAACACATATATCGGATAAATGCCATCAGAACTGTGGATTGAATGAAACCAATCATTTATTGAATCACACAATTCATTTGATATGAAAACTTTCCGCGAGACTTGCTTTTGCAGATAAAAAAGAATACAATGAGGCTTCAATTGATTCGAAGCTGACGTTTTTTTTTAGAGAATGAAATAATTGAAGGACTAGGAAAAATAATAAGACTCTTTCGAAAAAAAACATCAATATCATTCCCCGATGTTTGATAGGAGATGTGTTTCATGTCTATTTCATTAATTAGGACTTCCATTGTCTAATATGATATGAACTGATTTGAAATCCCTGAAAAAATCTGTAAAAAATTAAAAGATTATCCGAAATATAACAATTATACTAAACAAAATAAAAACTGGAATAACAATCAAATGAAATGGAAGCAAGAACCTAAAAATGAAAAAATCAAACAATTAACACGAGATGAAAATTCAAAAAATATTAACAAGAAATGAAAATAAAAAACTCCAAACCATGTTACTTCACGACGTTCTGATTGTCAGTATCATAGTTATCACCCGAAGACGATTGTGGATACCAAACAATCGAAACGTCGTGAAGTAACTTGGTTTGGAATTTTTTCAATTTTTAATTTTCATTTCTTGTTAATAATTTTTTTTATTTTCATCTCGTGTTAATAGTTCAATTTTTCTTATTTTTCAGTTGTTGCTTGTATTTCATTTTATTGTAATTTCTGTTATTTTGTGTTATATAATTGTTATATTTCAGTTATTTTTTTTTTAACTTTTTACAAATACTTTCAGAGATTTCAAATCAATTTATATCATATTAGACAATGGAAGTCCGAACTAATGAAATTCACCACGAAACTTTGTCAACCACCTTCAAACAAATGTTTCATGTATAATTATTATTTCAATGATTACTCACCTTATAAATGAATATTAATGCAACCAATGTCGCGAAGTTCTCTTCTGTAAATCTCGTTATGTAGCACACAAAAGCGCTAGCATCGATAGCAACCAAAATAAGAAGAATTAGGGCAATCCAGCTACCTATCCAGAACCTGAAGGATAAATAGTCCCAATCCATAGTCTGGCAAAAATCGTAGACGATGGTTTCGAATACCAGAACTGGACCCGTAGATCCTAAAATAGTTAGAGGTTGTCCGGAGAAGAAACCATAAAAAATACCGCAGATGCACCCAGATACAAGTGACTCCATGGCAGCCATATGACGTCCAGTCGCTTCAGAAAGTAATCCACCGAAAGTGATGATTGGCGAAAGACAAGCGAAATAGAGAAATATCCACGAAGCTATTGATTGCATGGCTAAAGCGTCTCTGAAGTCGGACCAATACCATGGAGCTTTTCGTTTTAAGTCATTTTTCAAACCTCCAAAGAGAATCTAGAAATAGAAATATGTCGATCAGAGTTATTTACAGGATTCGATAATTCTCACCCCTGTTCTAGCCAGACCTGTTTCCTCCCTTAATTTCTCTTTTTCCTCTACCTCGTCAATGATTCCATTATGTTCCTCAGGAGGTCGTTTTCGAAATTCTTGGGAAGGAATGTCTGCTGGTGGTTCTATTCGTATGGCAGGATCCCATTCTCCAGGTGGGAGCACAATGACTGCACTCAAAAATTCATCCAATCCCATTAGTAGGTGATCTTTTCCATGCGCACCATACGCCACTTCGCTGAAGACATCGTCCGACATGAGAGTTGCCATTGCTCGACCAATTTCATCATACCCTAAGTGTTATGTTTATAATAACTTCTCGAAGTAATTAATGATTGAATTATTGTATATTCGATTCTAACCTGCAGTTGAAGAATAAGGTCCAATGAGTATGAACAAAAATCTTGTTGGTAAAGGTACCTCTGTGAGATTGTCCAGTATGACTCCTGTATTGAGTCTGATGAAGGCTGATATCGGTTTGTCAAGATAGTTCACCTCTCCTACTAAAATATTGGTCGCCTCCGCTCCTGGTGGAATTTTTCTCATGAACGACATATTGCTCTTATATTTTCTTTGGTTGTTTTTTCGTTGATTATTATCCTCGTGATTTCTAAAACCTGTATTAGGTACATGTTTGAATGAAAGTTCAGTTTCAAGTTAAAAAATTGAATTTAATAATTGGTCTAGAGTGCTACATATAGGATAATGTTTCTAACGTCATTTAGGTAATACAAATTTCAATTCCATCAAAACAAAGTGTATAAATTATATTCAATCCCATCAAAAATATAATATTTTTATGAAAAATATAACAAGATGTAAATTAGATGTTTTTTTCAGAATTTACTAAATTTATTTGAGAAAAGCAGTACACACTTATAATTCATATTTTCAATATTCCTTTAAAAATACTTTTAATTGAGACCCATTTCAATAAAATATCCAAAACTATCAAGAAATTATGGAAGAAATGGAGAAAACAATCACACTGTCAAAAAATATGTAGATTGTAGCGTGGTTATTGAATAATAGATTGAATCTATCGAAAATACTTTTTTCTTAATATAACGAAAAGCTGTCCCTCAAGACGTGCTCCGCTAACCATGTTAGCATCATCAGAAGATGACTGAGCCGCTTTAAAACAGTATTTTTTTAAGTGAAAAAAAATGTTCCCAATACAGTACCTTTCTGCAAGAATTTTTTCTTTTCAAATATTCGTCATTGCATATATCTTGTTCAACATTAGTGTAAGTTGTTGGGTGATTTTGAAACAATGTACATATTTTTACAGAAAACCATACAGTAAAATCTAATAACTATTCAACGGTCAGTAGAATTCTGACAAATTTTTAACAGATGGGAACATAGCAAAACATTATGATGAAGAACCCACAAAAATTATACATATGAAGGAAAATGAGCGAGCTAGAAAGCAAATTATACAAATCACATAAACATGTACGAATATATGGATGTAAAATATTTTTATCAAACCCATCCTGAAAAATAGGAATATCATGTATGCAAGTCCAACTTCATGCATAACTCTATATGTGCATTCAGTATGAAATATCAGAACGAACCGTATTTTAAAATAATTGCTGTTTATTAATCAAACCATTACAAAAGATAGTGTTGCGTTATCCAAAAAATTAAAATATATTATATAAAATCCAAATAGTTTTTAGCATAAAGAAAACCAAATTCTATAAATTCTCTGAAATGGTATATTTATTAATTTATTGTGTCTTTTTTTCTAGAGAATTGACTGGTATTATCTATTTGAACTTCTTAGTTGATCAATTTGAAGACATGTTGGTACCGTGAGATTACCACGATATCTATCATATCGATATTTCAATATAATAGGTATCCTATTCAGAAATGTTTTCGAATTGAACTGAATTGAATTTTATTAGCGAACGTATAGAAATGTTTCAGTTTAATTTGTATTCATCAAGTTGCCTAGATACCTTTGTCAGATATTTAAGTCATATTCTGTTGAGATTCAACCTAACATTAATAAGCTTTCGGAATACAAATTGCGCAATCCGTTATAGAGTTTTTCTTGTCTTGTAGAAAAAATAATTGCAAAAATTCATAATTTGCTCAAACACATCTGCAACAAACAATGAAATTGGTGGTCACGTAAAAAAATAAAAGTATATTTCACATATATATTTCATTGAGGAAAGTGATAAGTACCTATATAATCACCTGACATTTTCAATATGATGAAATTAGAATAATAATTATCTTACAGGTGTAAATTACTAAATAATGTATGTCTTATTTCAGGAAATGGAGGTACCTGCTTCATTCTGGACAGAAATTAATTCTTGAAAGAAATTAATATTTTTGATCAACCTATCGGACCATTCTTTAATTTTTGGCGGCATTCGAATATTGATTGTACAGTAAAAAACACTATATGATTTGTTTAAAACTTTGATGTTGGACACACTGTAGAAAAAGTCAATTCAGTGTGTCAGGTTCAATTATTTTTTTTCATTTGAAAATTCAAATTCATACTAAATATATGGTGTTCCATATCAATGAGAAACACTCATTTGCATAAATTATAATGTTCATAATCAAAAGTGGTTGTTATCGACTTAATTTTTTTCCAGATATAGAGTGCTTCACAGTAAAACTGTATTGAAACAGTAATGCTTTATTTCCTTAAAAAAAGAAGACATTTACTGAATAAAACTATTATCATCGGTCGTGGGATATCTGTCAGTCATCTATTATAACCAACTGTAGGAATACTATAAGTTATTTATTTCAATTGCAGGCGAAATGTATATGTAGTAGAACTTCACTGACTGACATTTCTATGTTATGGAAATCTAACATAGATCATTTTACTCTTCGTGTGATCAGTTTCAAGAAAGTTTATACAGTTATTGGTTTCTGTAGGCAAATCCGAAATATTTTCATTTTGACAAAACTAATAAATTGTATAAAATAACTTCACAGATGATACAGTTAGACACACACACACACACACACACAAAGTTATATAAGAGTACATTTTGATTAGTATTAGTAGTCTTTTTCAATTGTCAACTAAAATGTATGCACAAATTGGGGTTCAGAAGAATCATTTATTTGAAATTTGTAGTTGAGAAACACTAACCGTTCACAGGATTTGAAGAATCATTTTTTTTTGCTTGATCCATTACATATTCTGATTCTGATCCTCTACGTTCTGAAGAAGTGCCAAAGCACACTAAACGGGATCCATCTGTAACATACACAATTATTTGTAATTAATAGTAGAGAGAACTTTCAGTTTGCAGTGTAAAATCAAATTGTTCTCATTATTATAATGATTCAATATGTAGAGATGCATTACAAATATGTTTTATTTCAAACTTCATAATTTTTTTAAAAATTGAAAGTGAAAATGGTCAATTAATTGAATGGGTACATGCAGAAATGCTCTAGCTTTCTACATCTCCATCTCATACAGAAAAAATGTTTTTTGAAGAAATAGAAAAAACAATTGATTTCAAAATAATTCCTTAACAAATATGTGTAGATTATGCCGAGAAGTAACTTTCAAACACAAACTACATATGAGAGTTCTGAAATTCTTATCTTCAGCAATCAATGGAAATTGTATCATGAGATGAATATACCTTAACAAATGGGAATCATGAATTCGAAGACAGTTCAAAATTCAACAATGCGATCCGTTCTACAAATTCGGTTGGAATTTGGGGATCTTTCAATACAAAAAATAGAAGCGCCTGCATTTATATGTCCCTTTAATTATTGTTATCATGGAGAAATTATTGATAGTTAATATAGCAGGACTAACGAAGGCATCACACATCAGAATTTGTTTCAACATTATTTTATGAATATAAAATCTCACTAGAACAGATATATTCAGTTTAATTGATTCTGGTCAGTCATGAATTATTCATTATTTTTATATAATATATCAGAGTTTTGTTGAAAAATAATTGAGTAATTTAACAGTTTGGTAAACACTAATTATGTAAATAAATGAAACAATTTGAAAATAAATCTTCCTACGAAACAATGCAGAGATGAAACATCGTATTTTAGCAAATAATTGACTCAACATACTTTTTCCATTGAGGGATCCCTTGAATGGCAACCCTTGCTGATACTGATGTATGTGTCCCTTCAACAAAGTTTCTCTTATATTTTCCTTCTGTTCCGGAGACAATATCTTATCATTATTCATATCCTCCAAAACCAAGTCTGCAATCTGCTCCATGGAAGATGCCTCCATATCTAATATAACGACCTCCTTGGCAATGAGCCTTCTCAATTCAAATAGTGATTTCAAGGAAAGAGATGCAACATAAGGTTTAGACCACCGATTACCTTCTTCAACATCTTCTTCAAATTTTATCCATCTGGCAGTTTCTTTCCACTTTACATCATCACCTTCTGTAACAAGCTTTTCTATTTCCGAGAAAAGGGGGTGCCACTCATGTTTTTTATTTTCCTCTATTAAGAAACATTGAAGAAGCTGAGCTGGTGAAGTGTCTATAAAAAATACGTACAAAAGATGCAAATGACAATAATGTCAAACAAATTGATATAATTATTTCCAAAAGCGGACCATCACATTCTGATATTTCGATGACATATTAGAAAAAATATATTAGTGCAAAAATTATGTATTGCATAATTAGGGAAAACAAAACTGTCAGGTATGTCGTATAATATCTTAAATATCAAAAGCAACAATTTTGTGACTTAACGGGACACCTCTGTTGAGATCAAATAATCGATTTGAATAAATCAACAGTGAGTATGCAGTAAATTTTGTGGATTACCTTCTCAATAGTCAATTCATATGAAGATTAACCTTCTAATAATGAAGAATAGATAGATAAAATAATTATTTTCCAAAATATCAATATTAAATTTCTCACAATATATACATATACTGATAATGTTTTTGTGGAAATGGTGATCATGCATCAGGATTGCGAGAAAGGTAAGTAGCATTGTTCGGACTAGTCAGTCGTACTATGAATTCCTTTGATTTAAAGTCAAGATAAACCAAGAATCGAACGTTTCAAGTCAATATCTTTATTTTATAATTTGTCAATGTCAAAATCGTTTTTTTTTTATAAACAAACCATGATCAATTATTCTAACATACTGAATTAATTCAAAGCAACAACATTCTCCCCCTCGTGATGAAATCACT
>WOGJ01229890.1:0-10396 GCA_015342185.1 Leptinotarsa juncta
GTATGGAGCTTTGCCCCCAAACATACCCTGAAGTTGCTGTATTCCATCCAGAAAAGAGCCATTCACCTGATTGGAAACGCGAACATCACGTTCAACCTTGATAGATACTTTTGTTCAAGTGACTCGAAACATTTGATACCAGCAAGAGTGGAACATATCAGAAATACGCGACGGACTGTGGCTGCTTATCGTTTTGAGGTTCAAGTCAGTACACCTCTGAGAGCGCCTCAAGGATTTTTCTGTAGTGTTTGTGATTTGCCCTTTTTCTAGACGCGTTTTGCTAAGACCGTAGATTCCTCAGTAGAAATATACGGAGCTAGTGAAACATGTCTAGAAATAAAAAATATTTGTGAAAATTGTTTAATTATTATCATAGATAATAGCTTTTAATATCAGTCGTCACTTTGAAAATGAAATGTTCGAATTGAATAACTCATGCATTCATCAACACAATTAGGAATTAATATCATAATACCAATGTCATCATCTTTTGATTCTATGATTTAATTGACAATTTTGAACAGAAAGTGGTTACTATAACGTTTCTATAATAGTAACCTAAATACTATAAACATGTAGTAACATTCGTGATATTTATGGGTTTTCAGTCCTGTGAAATCTGATTTTTTTTTATAAAGCAAATAGGATAAAATTTAGATAGGTTTTTAAACTTATTAGTTACAATTATCATTATTTTGCTATATAACTCAAAAAAGAAAAAATATATGAATTTTTAATTAAAAAAAATACTTCATTTGGATTACGTTATGGAAGTTTCCTCTGTTTTCTTTCTATTTTCTATTCTAATAGAAAACTGAATAAAATCGCACAGAAAAACAAATGAGTCAATCCAAAATGTTTCCAAACTGACTGACAGTTTTTACATACACAGTACACTGAATGTTGGATATTACTTGATATGAAAGTGTCCCCGTTCACTTCTTTTCACATGAGAGGAATCTATTTTTGATTGAAAATGATTGTGAATGATGCCATATTCTTATTTCTGTTCAACATGATAGAAACTGCTTTTTTCAGTTCTCTTTTAGTTTCGTTTGACGTTGTTCTAATTACTATGTTTTGACAAAATATGCTCGGCTAATTTGGTTATTCTAATTTTGAAACATCTTGAGATTTCATCAGTATATGTTCGACTACATTATACACATAGAATATTGTAAACAATTTTTTTGTTCCTTGTCAGTTTTTGGCTTTTTAAAAAATGTTGAGTGTTGAAAACAGTTCGGACTTTAACCCTTTGAGACCTGATGTGCATAATTATGTACACATCTTTCATGAATTATTTTTGGTTTCAAACATAAATTGTGTGACGTTCAGACTGGTGCTACATAATTATGCACATCACTTTTGCAATATGCCAGACTAGTATCGCCATCCTGTGAGAATTTTCAGAATTATCACATTTTGACAGTTCAGTTGTTTCCATGATGGAGCGTACACAAGGTAAGTGGAAACTAATCTTTCATCATCGATGAACCCTCAATGAAAAATTAAGAAATAATTGTATAATTTTGCAAACGAAGCTTAGAAGTATACATATAAATGAATATTTGGTCAAGATCTTTCATTCAGTTGTAATAAAATGGCGCTATTTTATATGAGGCATAATTATGCACAATTGGTCATGACAGAAGTTCACCACAAAATATGACTAATTATCAGGATCCATAATTCTGCTCAATTGGTAATAATAGGTATTTGCTTTTTTGCAGGACGAAGATATAATCCAGAAAATGAAGAAGATGCTAAAGTTTTATTAGATTTTCTAGAAAATTGTTCTGATTTGGAGTTGAGCGATGATGAGTTTGGGGAAGAAGAAAACGATTTCCAAGCTCCCACTACAAACATCGTACGTATAGGAGCGGACAAAGTAGGACCAAAAACAGTCGAAATTCAAGAATCTCATTGGGATGATGAAGATGATTTGCCTCTATCCGTATTTAGAGAGACAGCGGGGGAATCAATATTCAAAGATATCATAACTCAAAAAAAGGATATCAAATGGTGTAAGCGCAATTTTCATACTCCTGATATAATCTGGAATGAATTAGATCAAAGCAGTGAGGAGTTTGTAGTACTAAACCCTTTGGATTATTTCCAGAAATATATAAATGATGCCGAATTTGAAAATATGGCAAATTTCACAAATATCTATGCCCATCAAAAAAATGTTCAATTCAAACCAACTAATTCTGCAGAAATCCGAAGTTTATTTGGGTTACACATTGCTATTGGATGTCTAAAATTTCCAAAAGTCCGCCTGTTCTGGGATAAAACACTATACATACATCTTTTTCGTGAAACAATGAGTAGGGATAGATTTTTCCAGCTCCGGAATAATTTACATTGTGTAAATAATTTGGACATACCAGTAAACTGTGAGGATAAGTTATACAAGGTACGCCCTCTCTATGATGCAATTAGGAATCGTTGCACTGAGTTACATTTAGAAGAGAATTTATGCATTGACGAGCAAATTGTCCCATTTAGGGGTCATCTGTCAATAAAACAATATGTGAAAGGTAAACCAACCCCTTGGGGTGTGAAAATATTTGTTTTATGCGGCAGATCCGGAATGGCATACGATTTTGTGATTTACCAAGGAGCGTCTACTGGCTTGAACTTAGAAAACCTGAAAACATTTGGCCTTGGAGCAACAGTTATCCTTCTCCTTTCAGAAAGAATACAAGAAGATGGACATAAATTGTATTTTGACAATTATTTTTCCTCATTTCAACTTCTCCAAGTCTTGAGGCATAAAAACATATATTCCGCTGGAACAGTGAGAGTAAACAGATTCAGCAAGCCACCAATACTGGATGACAAACAGTTGAAACGAACAGGTAGGGGTTCTTATGATGAAGTGACAACTGAAAAGGGGGATGTTGTATTAGTGAAGTGGATGGACAATCGTTCAGTAGTCCTTGCTTCAAATTTTGTTGGTGTTGGCCAACAAGACGTAGTTTCAAGATGGGATAAAAGCGAAAAGAAATACGTAAACGTTACCCGACCAGAGATTGTGAAATTATATAATCACTCTATGGGGGGCGTTGATTTACTTGATCAGATGATCGGACTATATCGGATATACATACGTTCCAGAAAGTGGACACTTCGGCTTATATTTCATGCCGTTGACTTGGCTGTTGCCAACAGTTGGTTTGAATACAGAAGAGACTGCAATCGGCAACAAATACCAACAAAATCTCAGATGCAACTTCTAGATTTTCGACTACGTTTGGCAGAATGTTTGGTAAAAGTAGGAAAACCAGTACATCAAAGTAAGAGGGGAAGACCGAGCAGCAGTACACCTGAGGTGACAATGTCAAAAATTCCGAAAAGAAATGAAGAAATCAGGCCATGTCCGGAAGTACAACATGATTCCATAGATCATCTTCCTCATCTAGATGGTAGTAAGGAAGGCAAGCGTTGCAAAAATTCTAAGTGTAATAAAAAAACGCATTTCTTTTGTGATAAATGTAAAATACATTTATGTATCAAAAAAGAAAGGAATTGTTTTGTAATGTACCATAGAAGATAATTTGAGTAACTATTGTTTTGTAAGCTTCCCTCTATACTTTTTTAGAAAATACATATAAAACATGATTGAATTTGTTTGAATTGAGAGTAGATGTTATACATTTTTTCAACTTCACTTGAAACGTTCTGTGCACAATTATGGACATTGCATTTTTCTCAAAAAATTAAGATAAATTTATAAGATATCCTAACAGAAGTCTTCATAAGAACACAATGAATGATTACTTACACAGAAATAATTTTATTGCTGTTTTTAAAAAATCAGGTCCCAAGGGGTTAAATCATTTATCAAGTGTTTGTCATTATTCAAAGTACCACCCCAAACAATATGTACTTCAAATAACCTTTACAAAGATCGCACTTCCACTGCTAACGTCGTCGCTTATCTAGTTTCCAAACAGAAGCGTTTGCATTCTTATACTGACAAACTGTTACTCGTCCCTCACAATGTTTTCCTGCTATTATTGTTTTTCCTATAATGGTATTTCCACCTGGATTATGGATACTAAGGTCTTCAATAACCAAAAAATTTAAATAAGTAACTCGTGGTTTTTGTAAGGATATCCGTGACCCAACATAAAGTGGTTATCGCTGTAGATTGGTCTCGATGCAGTTGTCTAGTAGTCAGTAATACAGGTCTAATGTGCCTATCAGGTAATTTTTGACATGATATGAATGTACTTAGGAGCAATCTACTGTCAGATTTCCATACAACCGATTACAAAACCACGTTAACGCGCGTTTCACTATATGATAGCCTTTTCAGGCGTAGCCAAGGCCTTCGCAGATTCTTGTCCGAATCTCCCAGGGGTTTGCCTTCTTAGATATTTTGATTAGGTTTCAAACCAAATCCCTACCATCATCAGCACCAAACAGTTTTTGTTTCAAAAGTAATGAATGATGATGCACTAGCAAGGTGAGCTGAGAATCAATACGAATCACTTTTAACTTGGAGCAGTCAGCTCTTAAGGATTGTCTTGATAAATATCAAGCTTATTCAAGAGGTTGAGATTTTGTTCGACTCAAAGTTAGAGATCGACAAAGCATTTGAGATAGTAAACAATGGATATATGAGTAGACATTGTTTGCTACCTGCAAAAACTTGCAGCTGCAGGTGCAATTACAAAAATACATAATATTCAGCTAGAATAATGTAACTCTCAAGATAACGTTTTAGTTGAATACCCTCATCTAGTAAACATTTGCATAAATATATTAGGTTATTGTGAAGTTTGGCTTACCAAGGAAGCAGAATCAGGACTTCGATAATCTGACATAGCAATATTACTCATAAGACGTCAGTTCTGTGCTTTTAGTTATTTTTGGCAAGCGGAAATGGGCTTGTAAAATAATAAGTTCGACTTCCTTTTCCGAGTATATTCTGGACCATCATCAATAATTTTCATTCAGAGCTGGTTATCATCGTATTGTCGTTTGAGAGAAATTTTTTTCAACCTGTATGAACTCAAATGAGTGTAAAACACAATCTTCCAAATGCCACGAAAATATGAGTATAGTTGGTTTTATCAGTTGATAATATCTAGTACTCTGTTATTGATTTGAAAACCGTTTACCACCACTTATTTATTGAAATTCGACATTCAAAGTGGTCATTCACATACTCTTGTTATCTGTAAATGAAAATCACACTCTTTTAGTGCAAAACACGCATCTACAGTGTTATCAAGTAATAATTATGACAAGAAATTGTTACTTTTAACAGAATTTCATAACATTCAAGTTGATAGTCAGTAAAAACTTGTTTTATGGTGTGCAACCTCTTAAGTAATTGCATTGTTATCTTAGTTCATCTGTTAGAATAATTTTTGCAACTGTTGTCCAATTTTCTATAATGGTTTATCACCTCCTCATTTCATACCATTTCTAATAAAACAAATTCGTTTTTTTGCCAAAGTTGAATATAATAAAGTATAATATAATTTATATTTTCAGACGCTGAGATTACTTCTCAATAAAAGAAATTCATCCAACATGGAACAGGTGTTAAGTGCATTTTCGGAAGTTGCTCAATTGGCAGTGAGAAAAGTTTTTTCGCTATCTGGCCAATCAATAACTGATCTACCTCAGTTTTTTGCTACGGATGACGTTTTTTTCGTCTACGGTAATGAAAAAGCATCTCAGGGCGATTTTGAATTAGAATTTGAAGAAAGTAAAGCAATACAATCTTATAAAAAAACGCCTGGCCTCAGAAATGGGTAAGGTTTTAGTCGTTTGAGTTCATCACACTTATAAATATTGAGAGGTATGTAGAAGTAGAGCAAATACTGTCGGTTTAGAGCTTTTAACCTTTTGAAACCTTGTGACCTCCAGAATCGGAGGTGAGAGTGCTCTATGAGGTAACAAAGAATGTTGAGTTTCTTATTTTGAGGTGACAACGTACGTACATATATACATAAATACATACATACATACATAGACATGCATACATACACACATACACAAACATACACACTTTTTATATTTGTGTCTATAGTATCTAAAAAACATCAGAAGTCTGACAGGCAATGGAACTCTCATTTTCCAAGACTACATGTATCGACCACTGATACATAAACTCGCAGTAATGAATCAATAAACTTATATCACACAATTCGTAGGAACTGCCGTTCACAAACAGTGTTGCTATATCCCCACCTCTACATATTTATGCCTACAAATAAAGCTATGTTTCATGTGTTGACTGGCTACTTTTTGCTCTTAATGGAAGTAGATAAGCATACCACCAACTTTTAACCTTTTCTGAATAAGATTTCAAATTACCAAAACATAACAGAAACTGAGCACCTATACACTAAACCTTGTGGCACCAGATTTAGTTGGTATACTCTCTGAGAAATCCATTATTCTCACCATTTTACTTTGTTCTGGAAGATATAATGTAAACCAATTATATGTAACACATCGTATCCACATCTATGTAATTTTAAAACATGATTTCATGATAAACACAATCAAGAGCCTTAGCGAGATCTTAAAATTGAGGTTGCCACATCACGTGCTTTCATTTCTGAATAAATTTCATATAGAAAAGGGAAAATTGAATCATTTCTATCTTTCTGGGCCTGAAACCCAAAATGACTGTCGCTTATAATTCCGTTCACATTTAAGAGTTCATTTGAACATTTTGTAACTAATTTATCAGTATTTTTGCTCCGATTGGTATTAAAAAAAAGGAAAAGCATAAATCACCACCTTTTATCTACAGGTATAACTGTGTAATTCTTTGAATAAGAAGAAAACTAGTCAGTCTGGAATGAAGTATTAATGAGAACAACCAATGTATTTAGCGTGTTAATTGGTATATTGAGGAGAAAATACACGAAAATTTTTCACACTAAGCATCGATTCATGGAGATCGGCGTTATACCAATTTTTATATTTTGTAAATGTATCAATAGAACTTATGGGGTAATAATTTTGTTGCAAAGTCATTGAAGTATTTGAATATTTGTGCGATACATATGTGGAAAGAACTAACACATATGTGATAAACAGATCTTTCTGAGTTATGTTCATATAGTTGACAGCTGTCAAGAAGATTGTTTTGAAAAATATTTGTAAGAAGTAGCACACAATTAAAAATTACTAATTTTATAATTTTCTATTAAAAATATTATCTATTCCATTGATTCTTAATTTCCATTGGAATTCAAAAATTTGTCTGAAAGATTGACATTTTGAACATGAAAATAAGTAGATAGTAGTAATAGATAATCTATGACTATAATAGCTCATACTTTATAGGCTCTGATAGTCATTCCTTTTGAATCTTCTGAAGTACAATATTAAACACCAAGATTTAATGAAATGCTATGTTGGCAGGCCTTGAAAATGATTTAGTATACAAATTGTTTTGTTTAGAAAAAAGTTTGCATTAAGTGCTACCACATCCACAATAAACATGAATCCTGACCTCGTTTCCAATACATACACCATCTGCATATTTATTTGTAACTGTTCATAATTACTGTTGTATATTATTTAATTCATGATAATTTGTAGACAAAAGTGGATATAACTTTTCAATCACCCAAAATGGAATAATGAACCCATATATTTCAGAAAAGTGTACAGAGTATTTCTCTGAATATAGTTGTAGGTTCTACGGATGCTGACTTTGTAGAATATATTCCATTATTTCATATATTTGAATAGTTAATACCTCGGACCATTTTCACTATTTTGTTGATAACCACATATCCTTCAAATAGATAGATTTTTCCATAATTTTGAGATTAATGTTGGCAATTTGATTTTAGTGCCGGTCCGAAACCAAAAATGCCTAAAAAGGAATTGAATAGAACTTATGAATCCGAAGAGAGCTTATTAAAAAAATTAAGTGAAGATAATAATTTAGTATTACCTCTACCTTTGAGAAAATACTCAGTTGGCAGGATGATAGGAGATGGTTAGTTATTTTCCTCAGTGTTCTATTTTCATACTACATTTTTGATGTCTTGTTTCTAGGTAATTTTGCAGTGGTCAGATTATGTAAAGACGTTACCACAAATAAAGAGTACGCCTTGAAAATTATAGATAAATCCAAGTGCAAAGGAAAGGTAGGAATTTTCAAGACTTTTTTTCATAATGTGAAAGTGACTTTCTGTTTTAGGAAGACATGATCGAAAATGAAGTGAAAATTTTAAGGAAAGTGCATCATCCTTATATAATGTCTCTAATAGAAGAAACAGACACAAAAAATATGCTTTATCTAGTTTGTGAATATGTGAAAGGTATTTTCTCCTAAAATTTATATTTAGTTTTTAATTCATTAACTGTATACTTGTTGAATATAATTTTGTCTGAAATCAGCAAAATATATTTGAAAGTAATAATGGTTTTTTGGGTGTTTTGGCATATTGTTTTCAAAAAACTTCCTAATAATCGCACTCTATATGTATATAAAAATAATAGGAATTCCTACATAAATGACTAAAAAACAGGGATATTAGTTGATTGTTGTTTAGTACATTTGAATCTAAATAGTGGCTAGTTCTGTTAGATCTTTTCTGACAAAAAACAAATTTGTAAATGTTTATATCAGATAAAACAAACAACTACTAAGATGCGATCACAAATCTTCCAACTGTTCAAAATTAAAAAACTGAAAAAATACTTTTTGGTTAAGAAAGTTTTTGGCTTTTCGCTTCTCCATTTCTAAATAGACTCAACACTCAATTCTTATTTAATTTTATGGATTTCCATTCTTTGTTATTCATCTCAAATTTTTTAGATCATCAAAGTTGTAGAAATTGTTTTTTTCTTGGAAAAAATCCTAGTATGCTCCGTTTTTATAATGTCATTTCACTAGTTCAGTTAAGGAACAAATAGATAATTTGGAGCAGACCCTATGCTAATTTGTCCCAGGGTTATTTATGACACTTGAGGACAAAGAAAATGTTGTAGGTCGTACCGCAAACTTAAACAGATACTCTTTTCAACAGTATATTTGGTGTAAATGTTATTTTTGTGTTCTAAAAATTATTGTGAATCCAACTAATAATTTTTTGATGATTTTTCCTCTAAATCTGTAACTTAAAATCATTCAAAATTTGAAATACTGAAGTATTTTTTTTAAAGACTGTGTCAAACAATTAACTCCAACCTTATTTTACTTATTCAATTAAGTACGTCTCGACACTAGTTCTCGCTTAGCTTGTTCGTTATTTACTTTGTCGACCATGTTAGGAATCACACGTTAAAAAAAACCTGAAGGTTGTCGTTTGTAGGGGTACAACAGCTGGTTAACGGATAAACAGCTTTTTTTAAACAGATAATCACTGATTACGTCACCACAAAATGGATTAAATAATTTCTTTTAAATATTAAGGAACAAAAGTGGTATTTGAAAAATAAATGAGGAATTTGTCAAAATAACTCTTCATACTGAAAAAATCAATTTGTTCCATTCATATTATTTATCTGAAAATATTCTCACACATCAAAAGTCTTGGACCCCCATAAAAAATCTACTTGCTTTATGTAAACAGATAGTTGAACTATCTGGTAAACAAACCGGACAAAAAGTATTGACACAAAACATATTGCCGATTTGTCACTTTTTTTTAGTATTAGAGAGTTTTACTGAATATGTTGAACATTCCAATATCTTCTATTGCGTGAATAGTTCATAGGTATGGGGAATTTGGAACAGGAGAAAAACGCCACACATTGGCTACCTCGAGTATCACACGAAAGGGAGGATTGGTATCTGGTTCAATATGCCCATACACATCGAAATGCTTCAGCTGCAGCCCTCAGGGCTCACTTTCATGGTACATTTCGCCATGTTATATTTATCTACCTCTACAGTTAAAAGAATACTCTTTCGGGCAAATCTTCTAGCAAGAAAGCCTTCACGGGTCTACTTACTTCATGACACTGAGCTGTCCACGAACAGTGGCACGAGAACATATCAAACAGCTTTTGCGACAGTGGCAATGGGTCTTCTTCAAATATGAAACCAAAATTGTACTGCAGAATGATGACCAAAGGGTACGGAGAGAGCCAGGTCGTCAACAAATACTAAATTTTCCGTGAAAGGCTGCTCCCTAACAAGGAGGGACAGTAATGTTTTGGGAAAGCATCATGTTCAGTCCCATTTACTCCATTAATTTCTAAATGTGATAACATGACAAGTCGAGTTTATATTGGAAATGTTATCAGGTCCATTGTCTATCCATTACGAAACGAGTTATATGAGAATTTCATCTTCATGGACGATATGACGTTATGCAGTTAGAGTGGTTTCAAATGAGTTGGGTTTCCATGTCGCAAAGACCGTTTACCATGCACTTATTGAATCTCGACTACG
>WOGJ01229908.1:0-10147 GCA_015342185.1 Leptinotarsa juncta
GGTAGCTGTGAATCACACTGACATAAAATATTATTTTAGGTTAGGTATTTAAACTCATGAATGTTCACCGATTTCTTTGAATTATTTTCAAGGATCCGTAAGAATCCAGAATTAATAACGTTCTTAGTTTGTGTCGTTGTGAACACATTTTATTTTTATATGAATATTGGAATGGACATATTTATATTAGGGGAGTAGTAACGTTTTGCTTTACTGTTGGCCCATTCGATAGAAATCAGAATGTTTTACAAGTAATGTAACGCCTAATGTAAACGCAACTAATGTCCCACAAGAGGGCATTAGGTGCCCTGTATTCCAGATTTGTCCGTGCTGGCTAAAGTTATTCGCTTTTGGTGTGAATGACTCAATCTGGAATACCTTGTATTAGTGAGAACAAAACGCATCTTTCAATATCATATATAGATTGGCCAATATATATATATCGGTCAATATAGATCGGCCAATATAGATCGGCCACTAGGGCAAGAACTTCGTTTGATATTTTGAATACCTACCTTTTGATTTACTAATTTAAATTGCCCTTTCATCGATATTGGAATGCACATTTTTTTTACTTCTATTGTTGGTTCCTGATAGTTTATTTTGTTTTTTGAAAATATATAACAAACTATCCTTACCTCAGGTACCTTATACAAAGTTAAACTTGGAACATCATTTTTGGAACACCTACATAAAATAAATATCGCCTGATTTCACCCAGTACTCTACATAATGAACATAACGAATCTATTATCAATATAGATAATGTTTCAAATTTGACACAATCCTAATATTTCAAAAAACGTCAACTTTCATGGTTTATTTGTGATGACTTCATTTATCAAGGATAAATTGACGATTGAAATTAATAGAAATGTTGAATATTATTGAAGTTTTTTCCCAACACCAAATCGTTATTTTTAACACCTCGACACGTGTTTCGATCATGATCATCTTCAAGAGAAAGATTAAACAGGAATCAAAGGTTGGAATCAAAAGTTCCAAACAGTGTTTTGAAATTAGGTTAATTTCTCAGGTTATGTTGTTTGTCCAAATTTATTTCCATATTTCAGGTATCTTTCTATTTCAATTAGCTTATTTTTGAAATACTTGAAATTTATAACCTTCTAATTATTGGTGATTAATCATAAGTTCATCTGATGCCCAGGGTGAAGAGGGTATTTTCTGAGAAAAAACTTGATATGAACATTTGTCCAGAGAGTCTTCATTTTTGAACTGTAGGGGGCTGAAGTTCTAAACATTTTTTAAATGTTTGGTATGAAGAAATTTTTCTGAAACGTAGTAAGCGTCTTCTTTGCTTTTTTACACCTTCTTCTTATGAATTTTATTGTCAAATATTTTCATTTCGGTATAATAATATTCTTAGGTTTTGAAAAATAAGAAATAAAAATTACTATGTTTTTATACCTCTTGTATTATATTTTAATTTATATTGTGGTGTAAAAACATAAGTTTTATTTCTTATTTTTCATGATGATCTTCCACCACGTAGTAGAAGCAATATAGCTAGGCAAGCCATACACTACTTTAAACTGGTAATGCAGTTTCATCAAGCATCGCAAAATTTATGGTTCAACCAAAAGTGCTTATGGAAAAATTACCCCAAAATACATCAACATCATAACCAGAACAAAAAATGCAAGTGGTATGAAAACATAGGAAGTGTTTTTTCCATTTTTCATAAAGATCTTCTACGTAGTAAAGGCTATATCCATCAATTCAATATTGTTAAGTTTAATGGCATGAATACATGAAAACTAGACTTGATAGACAATAATCAGCTCTATTTTTATTGATGAAACAAAATATGTTCTACATATACTAAATACGTTTTGAATCCAGAGTGAGAGATGCCCAATTGCATAACGTATCAGAAATACACGACTGACTGTGGCTGTTCATCATTTTGAGGTTAAACTCTGTAAACCTCGAACTTCTCTGTTTGAAAACTCTTTTATCTAGAGACCTACGTTTGTGTGGAATAAATTTCCTTAGAACGTTTTTCCAAATGAATTAAATCTCCAGCGATTCAAATCCAACATAAATCGCTACTTTGGTACAGGCACCGCGCTTAGAGCGTCTTAAGAATTTTCCTGTAGTGCTTATTTCAAAAAAAACATTTTCGGAATTAATATTTTCCCATATAGAAATGAGAATTCTTTAAGTAATTTTTATTTTAAGAAAACGCAGTGGTCTGCCTGTTTCAAATGATTTATTTCAGTATTATGACCAATTGTATACTCGATTCAGTGTTACTTTTTGTGAAATAGTCAATCGTAATTTAACCTAATTCCATATATAATTTCCCTATATACTAATCAAAATTATACACATTTTATGCTCGAAAACAATTAATATTTGTTCTCGTGTCAGGTGCAGTAGTCCCTAGCCTTCTGAAAACATCCTAGAACATGGATGTTTTAGGCGGCCCGTTTCATACATAAAACAATTCATAATATATCACTGCCACATGTTTTCCAGGAATATGAATTCTGTTTAGTCAAACACTTTCACGTGAAATGTTCTCCGCAGATAGATTTGACGAAAACATAATATGATAAGCTGGACAGCCACATCAAAAGCAACGAAAACATGCGTTCCTTCTCATACACAATAGAGAATACAGGCGTTTATAGTTTCATCATAGTGCTCGCGTAGGGCTTCTTCACAAACTGGATGTTTATTTCCGAGTATCGCACAAACGCTTTTAAGATGTGTACTGTGTAAATTGATCTATGTATTGAGTGGGCCAAATTGAACACGCTTAAAGGGAAACTCGTATTTTCAAACTAGATAGATGAAAACTGATGCCTGTGTCTGTGTATGAAAAACTTGATGGTGACAACCTCATATGCATTTTCGAGAAGTTACTGTAACTTTTTTCCTGTCAAAAATTTCTTGTTTCGATGAACACATTTTCAAAACACTTTTTACGTAGGATTCAGTGGTGTATTTTTTCAAATGAGATATCAGTAGTTATCGATGGAAAACTATTGTTTTAATGAGATATTCCTGCATATTTCAATAGAACTTGAAATTACCTTTCCAAAAATATAGCACACTTGATATCTTGTAGACATTAAATCGCACACTTTTATTTCTTTAGAGAAGGTGTTCGAAATGTCCACCAGCTTCTCCTACACCACTGCCGCTTCCAATTCGTTCCACCTCCCCCAGAGGTAAAAGTCTATAGACGTTAGGTCCGATGACCCGGTTGGCCAACGGTTGGGTCCGTGGTTGGCTATCCAATTATTACCAAAATTTGGATCCAAAAAATTGATGACAATTCTAGTGTTGTAAAGCGAAGCCCCGTCTTGTTGAGAATATATTGTTCCGAGCTCCATTAGTGGCAATTCATCAACAAGGGGTTCAATATTTGGTCTTAAACCAATACCTCAGAGATGTGAGAGTGATATTATAAATGAACAGGCCGATAATTCTACCTCTAAAAACACACTAAATCCAAATTTTCCTTGACTTTTCTGTTCCACAATAGAATGAGGATTTTGTTATGCCCAAGTGTATCAACAAAACAAAATTAATTAGCTAATCGTGAAGACATTCAGTTTAAATTTCTTTCTATTAGTATTTCATTATTATTCAGAATTTGTTTTTTATTTTCTTTCATTCCTTGCTTTCTAAGTAATTCCAACCACTTCCAAACAAAACTCAGTTAATCCCCTATCATCGTTTAAAATTACGTTATTCAGTTATTTTTATATTTAACAACAGAAGTTTCAATACTGTGTTTTAGTCGAATAAATATATCATGATAGTAATTGAAATCTTATATTATTTCATTATTCACTTTTATGAGAAGTCATCGAAGTTGAGTCAGAAAAAGAAGTTGCCGGGAACAACGCTTTCTCGTTTCATCTTCTGCGTCATCTACAAACGGCATACATATTTCGTTTTGAATATTCTCCTCCCAGAATACTTGCGAATGTTCGAGAGAAATAATAACCCCTAAACAAATAACTGCTCAGAATGTTGTATGCAAATGACTGTGGTGTTATTCTTGCGCAGAAAGTTATTCCGATATTGCTGTATATTCATGCAAAGTTATATTTCCAGAATTTCCATAGAGAGAAAGAGAAGTCATGAGCCGGAATGGAAACATCTTCCGTGCAATTTGTTCGTATTGTGTTTGTCTTATTTGCAGAGACATGTCTGCTATACGTCTAGATTTAGCAAAGTACAAATAATCATCGTGAATTCAACGTTTATAGTCGACTACAGTAACTTTAATGGTTCAATTTGTTATAACGTCCTCTTGCCAGATAACTGGCCGTTATTGTCGTAGTTTCAACGTTGAAACGGTGCTGAGCAACTCGATCAGTAGTCAACGAAACGGTTCAGGAGAGGTCGAATAAGGAAGGAATAAGTGTCAGAATTTGGAACAATACGGACTAGTAGATATATACGGTCCTTTCCAAGTTACATGAATTGAGTTATCGATTGTCATTTGTGATTAGAATATATACATGCACTTGTATTAGAAAAAAGTTTTAAGACTGGTTTTAGATAAAAATGCCTCTATGAGCAAAAATCGGAGACATTGAAAAACGCACTCAAATGTGAAAAATTCAAACCATATGTGACTGACTTCTATTGAAAATTTTTATGTTAGTAAAATACGTCTGTTCGACTCTTTACGGCAACCTGAAAAAAATTATTGTTGCTCACACCAATTCAAGACTGTTTTTATGTTGTCCATTCAGCTCTCTCTCCTGGAAGATGTGATGGTATTGGAGATTTCAAACTTTTCTCTGGGAGCCATTTGCTGTGAAACTTTCGTCCACCAGCAATTGTTCCGTCCATGATTATTGATTTGACAATCATCTCATGTAATGTGTGTGTTGCTTGGATATTTCAGAATCATAGCATATCTTGTGTTGTCAAAAATAAATATTTAATGCACTTTCACTTTATTGTGAAGGACTACTTTTGAAATGTTTTTAAATACCCGAGTGGAATTTCTACAATGAAAGCATATACCATGTGACAACAGAATCATTGTTCTCGATATCATTCAGAAATTAGAAAAAAATAGTTCACTGGAGGCCTTATTACTGATGAAAAAATAATAAAAAAATAGTTCGATTCAACCGGAAATGTACCCAGGTCAAGAATTTTATATGTATATTTTTTAGACCGTAAATTATCTTTTAAAAGATATAACAGCATCTATTTTTCAATATATCGTAGTGAAAAATGAAAGCGATATTTATAAAATTCATGGAACTGAAATTTGTTATTGTTTGTTTGAAGGTGGTTGACAATGTTTCATGGTGACTATTATTTTTTAATTTTTTTCTCTAATATTTCACAAATTCACTCATTTTCCAAAAATTGGGTAAAGTATTTTTTGCTCCATTTATCTCTAAAATCTTAATAGGAAGTGGTATTTTTCAAACTTCAGCATCAACCTCTTATACTACGAAAAGATACTGTGTAGTTCATTTTTCTGGTCCAGGAAAAAGGTGAATTCTTCTATTTTAGACAAAAACTTTAAATAATCAAATGAAGCAAAAGCTTTTTCACTGGCACATTAAAACAAACCGTCCTGTATCTTTGACTTTTTTTTTGTAAGACAAAAGGTATTTTTCAATGTTTCGAAGTGAAAACTGGCATTTAAAAAATAATGAGAAATACGTGATGAAAAGAGAAATGAAAATTTTCTATGTTCTTTACCACATATTATTTGTAATTAACGTTACTGCAGTTTCGTCCTATGTGGACATTCTCAAACTTAAACAATAAACTAACAATAATCCATTACCTTCGCTAATATATACCATTCAGGTACTATCGTTTAGATTCGGAAACTTGTGGTTGCATGCCAAGGAATGGTTTGAAAACGACATTTTTTCCTAGTCTGAAGGACCTTTCTACGTCTTCAAACCGTTCCTTGGCATGCAACCACAAGTTTCCGAATCTAAACGATACGGAAATCCTGCACTATGCAAGGAAGGGTTGCAAACTCAATTATTTAGAATCCTTGGAAATTCATAAGCATAAACATTGCGTGTGCAACCTGTTAAATGATCAAATTGATTTAATTTACTCTCCGGTTTTTAAATTGGCACATGCGCATTGTGAACTGTTAATTCAGGTACTCAATCAAGTACCTGAATGGTATATATTAGCGAATGTAATGGATCATTGTTAGTTTATTGTTTAAGTTTAAGAATGTCCATATAGGACGAAACTGCAGTAACGTTAGTCATATATAAAAGTGGTAAAACACAGAAATTTTCTAACTCTTTTCATCATGATCTCCTACCACGTAGTTAACGGCTACATCCATCAATTTATTTAAACCAGCCCGTTTCGTCTTTGACCAAGGCGTGTTAATGACCAAATTCAACGCCAGAACCACAGTGAACAATTGCATTTTGTCTTTGCTATGTTTAAAATCACGAAATGTTATATCATGTTTAGTACAAATCGCTAGAACGAAAAAGTCTTCTAGATGAACTTTGCAACAACAAATTTCTGGAGGTATATTTATTTCTTTTTCTGGTAACAGGCCAATGAGGATATTTTCAAGATATGACATTGAAGTCTCATATTCATCTTCTAACATACACTTAATATGTGTTAGGTTTATATTAGGTTTATATTACTTCCATTATTGACAAAATGAAGTAAATCTGTTTTCAAATTTTGAGTAATTTCTTTCTCAAATTGAACTCATAGTTCACTTATTATTTGAAAAGTTTTCAATGGTTGCGTATGCCCGTAAAGTTCATCCAAATTTCCCTGGTCTAAAAATGCCAACATAACATATTTTCATTAAATCGATTCGTAATTTTACCCTTTTCACTAAATATTTATGATGGGTTACCTAATAACAAAAATGAAAAATAAATAACTCCCTTTTCTTTTATTTCAAGGCTACATGGAAGCGGATAGTCTCCATTAGCGACGTCTTATACAGCATACAATTGGTTCCAGGAAAGAATGCGCATACGTCAATTTGTGCATCCGATATTAGTTCACAAATTGGCACAAAGTAATAACAACGAAATGATACCGCTACTGCTCCGATCAACCTAGCCTTTTAATGAAGAATTGCTTACAATTTTGAAATTCACTCATAGTGAAAGTTCCATGTTACGATTTTAGGTCAATTTCATAAAATACGTCACCACTTCAATAATTATCCTGCATTTCATTTTTCAACTCCGATATCTGCAGCTTTGAATTTTGCAGTATTCGGAACATTAGACAGAGACATTTCTAAGTAGAGCAGAAAATTCATAATTACAATATGAATCGTACTCACTGTGAAATATGAAATGCCTATATAGTTTATTAGTTGTAAACACAACTTATCGGTGTAGTATAGTCTGCCTATAGGGGGGCAGTAAAGGGCACAGAGAAGATTGGGGGGCGATGAAGCGGTTTAGGGGAGGATGGCTATTTTAAAATTTTTTTTAGCTTTTAACACAAACTTTACCGCTCCTTTACGCTTAACACGCGTTTCCTCGTGTAACGCCATCTAGGGGACTAGACAGTAACTATTTTCTGTCCGACAGTTGTCAAACTGTACAATAGATGACGGTAAGATTCAATGCGAAGCGAGAAGTTTCTAGTCTCCATTATCGAAAATACTAGGCCCGCCCGCTGCCTCATATAAAAGCACGCGCGCCATCCAGCCAGTAACATTCTAGTGTCGAATCTCAAAGAGATAAGATCTCTGGTGTAAGTGAGGTTAAGTGATAGTGAAGTGAAGTGAAAGTGAAAAGTGACCTAAGATTAAACTCCAAAAGCCTGCCTGCGAGATAGTAGGAACCAGAGTCTAATCTCTAGGTAAAAGGACCCCAAGAAAAAACAAGGACAATACCCAGCATTCCTACTAGGAATGTTAGGAGATATATCAGGTCATATCATTCCTTTACATTATACATTACATTAAACACAAACATGAAACGAAATACAAGAATGAACTCTAAACTACAAATACCCGACAAAAACCCTTCTCCCACCTTTTCAGGCTCATCCCCTGAAAGAGAACCATCTCCAGATGACCTTCCTACAATAAATTCCTCTCCTCCCCCCCTTCCTTCCCCAATAAAAGTCTTCAATCTAAGAGAAATCCCAGAACAATTATCCACACAGAAATCTTTATACAACCTTCTAAATACTTATGAACTGATCCATGGGCACATCTTAGAGCTCAAAGTGAACTTTAACAGGACAGCCCTTCTCAAAACTTCCCACAGTACTATGACATCCGAACGATTACAAAAAACAATTCGTGACAGACAGGCCACACAAATATCAAGGTCTTGGAGACCTAAAACCTACCTCAAAGTCTACCACACCTAAAGAACCTCACCTTTCCTTTGTAATCAAAGGTGTAAACCTTGACATAACCACAGAAGAAATTACTTCTTTCTTAGAAAAAGCCAACATAACCCTCATCAAACTCTGGAGAATCATCTCCAAAAAAACAAATCGACCGACCTCTCTAATCCGAATCATATTGACAAGCAAAGAGCAATACACCAAATGCTTCACGTACGGCGTCAACCTATTTGGTCGCACGCATGAGTGCGAATCATCCAACACGAACCCGCTACCCCCATTTCTAAATATTGTAACGTATGTAGCCAGACGGGACACCTGGCGGTGGAATGTCCCTCCCAAAAACCAAAATGTCCGCATTGTGGGGAAGCTCACCCCTCCGCTAAATGCAAAAAAATTTCGGAACCAAAATGCCCAAATTGCAGCGGTGAACACCCTGCTTTCTCTTTAAAATGCCCTAAAAGGCAAGAAACTCCAACTAACCCCAAAGAAATCGCTCCTATATCAATCCAAAAACCCACAGAAACCACTCCCCTCACCAGGCAAGTAGAAGCCATTATTAAAATCCAAACTACATTACTTTTAAACCTAATGCCCTCCATGAGGACAGAAATCCTCACCCTTACTAACACATTATGCAAAACCATATTAGGACATTCCCTTTTCGCCACAGCCAGTGGCAACAAAATCGATTTCACATTCACAGATCTAATATCAGAATTAAATGGTTGAAGGTCCAACTGACATCCACGGTGGGGCGTTCATCCTCGGAACCGTGTCTCTCGAGGAAAAGACCCCACATTAAATCTCTCCTTCACACCCAAAAAATCCACATCCTATGTGTCACGGACTCCTGTACCAAAAACCCTCCCAAATTCACCGGATATAATACCATTCACAAACCCAAAGACCTAAACTCCCGTGGCATTGCCATAATTACTAAACGCGGACTCCCAATCCAAAACCACTCCCTCCCCCCAAATCTCCTCAACCTCGACTGCCTCGCAATCGACCTCCTATCCAACACAGGAAACATAACTATCATAACTTATTACAATCATCCCAGACAAACAGTATCTAGAGACATCATAGAATATACAGCATCTCTCCCCAAAGCATTCTTACTAGGAGATTTTAACTCCAGACACACCCATTTTGGAGATACATCCTCCAACGCCAAAGGCCGTCTACTCGCCAACCTCCTTCTAGAACTCAACATCTATAGAGTTCCCTCCCAGGACCCGACGTTCTTGAGCCATCTTGGGGCGTCTATCATTGACCACGTATTATGCTCCGAAAGCCTAATAGAAGTGGTGGATGGGGACGCTTATGTGGGGGACACAGTTACGTCGGATCACCTTCCTTGGTCTCTTTACCTAATTATCTAACGTTACATTACCTTAGATTATCTTATACCTTATCTTATCTCTTGGTCGGTTTCCTGAGGGAAAAGTCGATGTCGAGTGTAACTGATTGTTAATGAGTTATATTTTTTGGAAGTATTTATCATTTGGTGATTCCGTATGGAATATTAGAGTTTCCAGAAGAATAACTCATTCAACAGATTTGAGAGATTGATTACCTATCACTTTTGTGATTTTTTCTAGATTAATATTTTGGAAATAAATCAACAAATCTTTTAAAAATTTGAGTTACATTTCACATTATTACCTTTCTCTTTTTTCTATGATTAACATTGAGATTGCTGTGTCAGTGAAATACAGTTTCATTAATAATAATAATAATAATAATATTTATTAACAAGGAAGACGTCCATAGTGTGTAAAACACAATAAACATAATACAATAC
>WOGJ01229913.1:6024-20142 GCA_015342185.1 Leptinotarsa juncta
GTCGAAAGCGCTCGCATATAATAAATAGGAGTTATGATTCAAATCCTCTTTGTGACTCCTCATTGCCTGCCTAAAAAGGCAACTTTGTGAGTCCTACCATATTTGAAATATAGAATAGTGGGATCAGTTAAAAAGAGGTCTGCAACAGAAGTCAGAAAGAAAAATTCCTCAAATGAAAGCTGTTCAGAACAAAGGAAACTGATCTACCAACATATAGGATGACCAATAAACGTGTTACACCAAAGTTCGAGTTTATTAAAAAAAGAAATGCCCTAAAATATCTAGGATTGTATGAGTATATCAAGTGACTCAGAAATTATTGGTTTAAATTTATTTTACGAAAAAGGGTCACTGAACTTTGAAATAAAAATTCGAGATCACACCAGAATAGAATTATATTATGAGCTGCTAGATGATAAAAGGGTTGACTATTTGATTTATTTTCGAAAATGTATCTGATTTTCAGAAAAGGTATGAAGAAGTAATAAAAAATAACGATTAATTGTCTGAATGAAGTAGAAAACAAAATGAACTGGATTTGTAACACATATTCAGGAAATATGATATTCTGAACTATGCCCAAAGTAAGCTAGTCCACATACAATAACTCTTTGGACTTCAATTGATATTGATTTCTCAATGGTAGGTACCAACAAATTTTTCATGTCTTCCAGTGTCATTCTCTTAGTATCTGTTTTCTTCAACATATCCCCAGAAATATAAAAATATACTTATCACTGCACGGGTGCCTTTCTGTCTATCAGTTTCATTTTGCCCGTAAGTTTAAAGAGGATGCGCAGAAATCTTCACACTCAAAATCTATAAGATTTTGAGTGTGTGAGATAAAGAAAATGCCAATTTGGTTGGTGAAATGAGCATGAATGGTGTTTGATAAAAATAGATCATTTATATATAGAGAAAATAGTAAGAGATCTAATACAGTACCTTATGACACAACGTAATTGATTGTTCTTGGGTTACTCTAAAAACTATTTATATATACCTTTCGTGAAAGATGTTTGAGGCGATATTCAAATAGCTTCTAGGAATGCCATATTTTCACAAAATCGTGGGTAGTAAGTAATACAGGTTGTCAGAAAGTACATAATGTTTTCAAAAATATTACCAGATTCGCTTCTCAAACATATTTTCAAATATCTTTGTGAAGTTTGTGGAAATTATTGGGAGTCAATTCATGCCCTTTTTTTTAAGAAGGTTTGAATAATCGTTGTTTTCAATTGTGGTATGATTTTGAATTTTTCTCATTTTTTTCTAAGTATAAGCTGGCGACAAATTCACTGCTAATTCATATGTTCATGTTTCTACACCACGTTAGGAATCACACGTTGAAAGGTAAGACATCGTTAATCCTTAGCTCGCACAAGTTTTGACTTCTGAGGGTTGTCGTTCATAGGGGTGCGACAGCTGGTTAACGGAAAATCAGATTTTATACAGATTTTTATACAGAACAAAATTATCGTCTGACAACTTGCCAATCAAATTAGTATCACCAGGAGATGACAGACTAATTCCTATGACTACGTTGATATTTTAATATGCAACTAGATTTGACGAATCATTTCCTCACGCATCCTGCATCAAATTGATTCATAGTATTTTGTTATTGTTCCTAATGTTATTTGCTACCTGAGTGACACCTAATCAATACCTAGTCTTCACCAGTTTTCTACCTGCAACTACGTAAGAGGGTGAACGAAGTATTGTTAGCAATTGGACCCTATTGAGTACTTAATAACCAAATTCTTGATATAAATTCATTATGTAGGATCAATCAGATTAGTTTCTCAATAAAGTATACAGATGAAACATTGAGTATATGGGACTAATAAAAATGTTTTTTACTGCATGAAACAAGCTGAGATCGAACAAATCCCAGTACCTGGTAGACTCTTCCAGATACTCTCGTAGAGACTTCAGCTGACAATAAATAATCTGAAAAACTTACCGGAGACTACACAAACTCAGGAGTAGAGAGATTATTTGGAGACAGTTCTCTGGGTCAGGAATTATAAATCTAATATTAGAGTCCTGGAACATTAAGAACTGAAGGTCCTCACAAACGTATCTAGGAAAGATGTGCTGGAAGCTAAGGCCTAAGGTCACAAGATGAAGGCCATGATACTAATCAGTTTCATGTTATGTGCATTAACAAATTTAGAAAAACTCTGGATATATTGGAGGAGTACAACCAGTAGAATATTGCATCGAGACCAATATGCAAATTTTCAGAATCAATTATCCAAAAACCCGTAGGAGTCTGAAACTGTAATGAGTGGAAAGTTTTGTCGCCATTGTTATCGGCTTTGTGATGGATGAATTACTACGCCCTTAGGACCATAATGGATATGAAGTCCTGGGCTATGCAAGCGTATTAGCCATCCTAGTCTACGCACAAAACTTGGAGAATATTTGGATGAAAAGCAGATTGATAGTGTATCAGTTATTCCAATATTTAGATAATGTAACCTTGAGATAAAATTGGAATAACTTGTGTAATAAGAGTACACTTCCGTTTTGCTGTTCACCCAAATGATTCCCAAGTTTTGTTTTCGAATAGTCAGCAAAGACTATTAGTTCAGTTATTTCAGCTGATACCACTGAGTTATTGCTGAGTTATTTCAGCTGATCCTACAAGAACGGTTAAATGGAACAAAAGTTCCATTTTCAAGGAAGCAATATTGGTATTCTCAGAAAGAGAAAAACACCAACCGTTTCTGAGATATATGCACAAGACTGGGGATTATTTTGCTTTATATCATGTTTTCCTTAATCTTTTTCAACCCATTGAAGTCCATCATCAATATATTTTACTTTGATATGAACCTGCATATATTTTGGTAGTCATTGCAATTACAAATTTATTCACATAATTCAACATATGTATTTCTCGATGTTCCTTTCAAAAAACATTTCATCAACATTCCATCATAACGGAATGGCTCCGTTAAATTTTTCTAGTTATTGTCTCATACAATATTGCATTAAATGTTCAAAATATCTCCCATCCTTTCTTAAACAAATACTTGCTCTAGAAATAGTGTCCTTGTGACAGTTCTTTAACATCTGTTGAGTGATAGCCATGAAGGTTCTCCTAATTGAACATTGGTAGCCGTTCAATAGGACCCTTATTTCCTATCCATTTTCCTGGAATTTTCTCATGAGGCTAGGTAACAAATCTTCTAGAAACTCAATTAGAGTTCCTGACAAGAAGTCCGGTTATAGATGTTTAAAAAAAGTGGGGAAAAATAATTTCATTACCAAGAAAACCAAGCTTTACGTCAACACTATATCTTTCTTGAAAATTGGTAATTTAATGTAAATATTAATTTTTTTGTCACCAGTGATAATGTATATTCCTGTTCAACCAACACATTCAGTAACCGTACATTTTCTTCTGGAGGGTTTTTCAAAAGGTCCATAATTTCGTAAACTATTTTCGATACGTTGAAGATATCAATGCTACCAAATCTCTGCCTTGTATCAGGATAAATATCGTGATACATTGCCAGAGATTTGGTAGCATTTCTCAAACATATCGAATGAACAAAAAGCATATCCACTACTTCGTCATTAGAAAAATTCACGTTTTTCCCTAAAAAATCACTGACCAAATTAAATAACTATTTTATTTTGTGTTTGACAATTAACTTGACATTCATATCCATGTTTCTCCTGAATATCTGTCATCTATGACTCTTTCGATACAGTATTTTTATAAGTCAATCCTTGTTGACATACTTATTTTTAAACAGAAATTTTTGGGTAGCTACAAATTTTCAACAGACTTTTTGAAATTATGAGTGGTTTGGTATTGATACAAAAACTACTGGGCTCTCTTTTTCAAGACAACTCTGACATAAATCTACTTGGTTTTAGGATTTCAATGGACGGACTTCACGAACTCTGTTTGGATTTATGTATCATTGTATCATTCGGAAATTCGAGATCTTAATAAAAAAATTATAGAATATTGATGATGTGTTGATGATATGTGGTAATATATTGATGAATTTGCAATTACAATGACTATCAAAATGTACGAAAAAATAAACAGGTCCGTATTTAAAAAAATATACTGATGACGGATTTCATGAACGAAACGTCGCATTGGAAAATTCTCTTTGTCAATTTTTGATATCATTGAAAATGGATTCAAAAAAGTTAGAGCTTAAAGAAAACTCCCCGTCTTCAATAATAAACAATCTGTTTAAAACATCTTTTTAAAATCTGTTTTTCCGTTAATCAGCTGTCGCCCCCATACGAACGACAACTCTCAGAAGTTGAAAAACTTGTGCGAGTCAAGGACTAACAATGTTAATATTATTGAGTGGTGCTAGGATGAAGCATAAATATGTTGCTGAACTCAACTGTCCTCAAAAGACAAGCCTAATAGGATAGATGACATCTTCCTTTACGCCATCTATGAAATCGATAGAGAACACAATTCTCGAATATCACAAATAAACCAGGCTTCCCAACGTCATTTCGACATCGATTTGTCCTCTGCCCTCCATTGCAGCTTCCGCTGGTAAATAGTTGAAAAACAGTGCCCAAATACAACTCATTTATGATTCAATATCAGACAGATCTGTTTCAAGCCGCTGTTAGTCTTATCAGTGGTGCTCGGCTGATACACGTATTGGGGTTTTGGTTTTCAATTAATTGCAGTAATTGCAGCAGCAGTACCAGGTTGCAGAATCTTGTTGGCGGTCGGTATCGAAGCTTGGCTTTGCAATAAACCTCCTTGGGGAGCCTCGTTTATCTTTGATATTCGAGGATTGTACTTTTTCATTTTGAACTTAGTTGCTTTCTTTCTGCATGCGGAAATTTACCACAATTTCACGTATAAAGATGGAGAAGTGAAAAACAAGATGCTTTTTTCAAAAAAAGGATACCTTTTTCAATTTCAAAGATTTTCATGGTAAGGATTGTATCTATTAAGCATATGAATGTCTTTAACGACCTGTCATCGTGATATGAGTAATTTTATGAATAAAATGGCTACTTCATTTTCTGGTATTATCCGGGATGGTGCTAATGAGGCAATAAGACAAGAGTTTGTTTTCGAAACTCTGAAGTCCTTCATTGAGGGTGATGTGTTCCATGTCAGCCTGGAATACGAACTGAATAAAAAAGATATTTTCGTATAGATTAATGGCCACATGAAAGTAGTTGTTTCAAAAGTATTTTTTCTTTTATATAATTCGATGTTCATGTGAGAATAGTTGTTTCGGGAGGGGAATGTTCGGAGAAGAGAATGAATGGGAAAATGTTTTCCGTGTGATTCCGTGTAGTAGTTGTTTCGAAATCGCTTTTCCTTTCGTGTGATTCAATGCTTCGAGATGGTTTTTTCTTCCAGATTGTATCTAAAAATAACTTCTATGCATGATCTTCACATCTGTGTGAAAAGCTTGTTTTGAATTAGATAACTTTCTTCCTATATTTGGAAGTGTACCACAATTTTTTGTATGAAGATACAGAAGTCGAAAGTGAAGAGCTTATTTTCCCGAAAGATTATCTCTCCTAAAAATATACCCCTTCCAATTGAACGGTCCGTTGATGAAGTTTAAACAGATTATCAAATTAGCTGCGAAACAAAAAAGGTACAATTAATAATCGAATTTGAAGTATTTTAATTATTGCCTTCATCTTCAGAACCAGAATAGCGAAACAATGATTTGGAATATTTTCAGGGTATTGTGTACATATCTCTTGAAATTTTTAAATTGCGAATTACAGATCGAAATTATTTGAAATCTTTTCTGGTGAATGATATTTGTTGTGTGTGTGCAATGAACTAAGAGCCTATGATTTTGATTCCCGTTTTTAAAGATACTCTATGATGATGAATGCTGCTAGATCATTTCCATCCATTCACATAAATACATCAAAGAAGTATTGCTAATGAACAGCTACAACCTTAAGGAAATGCACTTTTTTGTTTCAGCAGATTTGTGGCAACTTCGGTAAATATTATACTTTTGTAAAAATACTAGAATAACGATGAAATCAAAAAAGAAGTTCGAGTTCATACAAAACTTGTCATTCAATACCCCAATTCAATGCCAAGTCACTGAATTGTGTTCATTATGTAAAACCACTTTCGAATAATATAAACGAACATGAAATACGTGACATCGATCGAATTCATCTTGAGGTTATCGAATTCTATAAAAACTAATATTTCAGTTTTGGAATTGTTAGACCCAGTTCACTTGTGGGGTGTTAACATGTATGACTTTGAAAAAATATCATTGTGGTTTCTATTGGTGTGCATAATAAGGGTGAGTTTTGGAGAAAATAATAATTTCAATGACTTTTGCATTATTTATTTACTGTATATATGATGGTGGAATCTCTGAGATAAATAACGGTAACATTTGCAAACCATTTCTCCCGACAAAGTTTCGTTAACTAAGTACCCACCAGAAGAAACTTGTAACTAGTAAGCAGTTATTCAATCTACGATTCTAATTTTATATTTGAAACTAGATATGAATATTGTTTAGAACCCGAAGATATATTTAGTATTGAGCATCTCCTGAGGATGAAAATAGAGTTACTGAAACTTATATCAAGGAAAAAAGTCTTTATTGAAACTTATATCAAGGAAAAAAGTGTTTGTTCATTCGTAGTGTACATTTATTTATTGAACTGAAATTCATATCGATATGTGGTTCAAATTATAAATTCAATTTGAAGTTCGGCAAAAAAAACCGAAAAATTTGCCCAGGCCCAAAAATTTTTCATTTACTTTTTGCATTTCCAAAAATCATTAAACTTGTTCGATTTTTGTTATATTTTTTAGTTGTTATATGCAAATTAAGTTGCCATCACATCAGTTTTGAGAAATGAAGGTTTCGACTTTCTATTTCTCCATCTTTATAAAACGATCAATTTCAAATTCAACTCTTAACAAATGCACATCTTTGTAATGAGTTTATTTTGACATAAATTGCATTCTTATTTTCTTTGAAAGTTTCTCAAAGTTTTTTGCAAAACTATGGAGAAGTAGAAAGCCAAAATCTGAAATAACACTTTGAAAGGTGACTTAGCCGAATCCTTTCAGCTCGAATATATTTCTTAATTTCTTTCGGTTGATGGTTAGCAATTCGATGGTATTATTTTAACAAAAAATGATCTCATAATTCAGAATTATAAAATGATATTTATGTAAAGAATTTCGGCAACCAAGATGACATTATCATGAAATTATCCTCAATCACTCTTTTCTCATCTTGAAACATAAACTAGGCGGCTTGAAATACATGTCAAATGTTTGTCCAAAGTGCTGAGCTGAAAAAATTTTCATTACTTTCACTCTATGTAGCAGATGTAATTGTGTCTGAAAATCATCGTTGATTAATTTAAATAAATTGGAAAATGATTGATATACTCTGATAAATTATCCTCAATGCCAACCTATAATGCATGATCAAAGACTATGTCTTTGGGAACATATAATGATAATTCCATTTTTATGTAAACTAAAACATATCCTTCATGTATCGCTAAAATTCTCCCACTTCTTTAAAACACTTTAGAATAGTGGTTCATTCAGTTGAAGAGTTTTAGAGAAAATTTAGGCTTTTCTGTACACAATTGTTCTTGTCAGGATTTAATTTTTTTAGGCGACAGCAGAGAAAGATGACAGCGATTTGAACCTCAGTCAGGTGTTTCGAACACCAAAAGACTTCTCGAGAGTGAATTTTGACCATTTCGAAATATTGGAACGCAACAATTTTGATCCCACTCACACATCCCAAGTAGAATCCGAAAATAATGAAGAACAACAATTTGCAAATCACCCAAAGTCTGTGGCCAATGCACAAGTAATGCTGAGGTTTGGAGGTGATGATATCCACGGAAAAAACCGCATTGATTCTTCGGACAACGCAAAACCTAAATCTCATTTCCATATCAAACCCAGTCATCATGAGCCTAACCACCATTTACTTCATAATGACATGAGATTCCCACCAAATTATCTTCCCTATCCAACTCATCCTTACTTTCCTCCTCCATCTCCATATAATTATCCATTCGTACCCCCTCCACCATACTATTATCCCGGTTCTTATTACCCTCAAAGGCCTTGCTCTTATGAACTCTTCAATGGACAATGGTTACCTGCTAATGAATCAAGTGAGTATATTCACTTTTGATAATAAAAACGCATCAAATGGTCAGATGAGCTGAGGCATGCATGAAAAAAATTCATACTTTGTGATACAAAATATATTCCGGCAATGTTGTCATGTCCTTTCGAAATCTGAAGATTCATATAAGAACATAGGATTTCACAGTCAGAGTGACGATTGGAGTGTGAAACATAAGTCGCTGTGGACAGTGTCAGTCGTTTCTAAGACTTTAGAATAAATCCATCGTCCTCACAGTTAACGCATATATCGCTGATGATGTTTGTTACAGTATCAGACGAACCCTTTCGTACTACAATTTGACCACGGCCTACCGGCCCGGATTATTTTCTTCTTCCTAATCTGAGGAAGTATGTTTGTTACCTTCTTCGGCGAGACTATGTAGTTTCCTCCTAAATTAGTTTTTTGGTAGAAATGGCAGATGAATGAAAGTCTAACCATACCATCATAGTTAACTCTCTGAACACATGAAAAACCTTAAAGATTGAGTCTTTGGAGTCAAACTGCCATTGAAACGCCAATGCTATTGACGAACTCCTCAGTAGATATAATACAATCAGATCGGCGAAATAACAAGCACATCGTATTCAACGTGTCATGCCATAGTGAAATATCTGTTGAGAAGTCGCTATTGAGGTCAGAGAAGAACAATGGAAAAAATATTGAACGCTGGGTGCAAGATACTCTATAATTAAAAGAGAAATGAAAATTAATCAAAAGAGAAATGAAAATTTTTATGTTTTTTACCACTTTTTATTGTAACTAACGTTACTGCAGTTTTGTCCTATATGGACATTCTCAAACTTATACAATAAACTCTATAATTGTGGGTTATCCACTGACTAATGTAATAGTTCTGAAAAGACATTCTTGATCAGTCGTAATGACTTGATTGGGACACTTCCTAATGCAGTCCGAATCAAGTAATTCGGATCAAATTGTCGCTGATATGTTTTCCTTCACCAAAGACCAACCGGAGACAATTGCCTTTTCTGGTGTAGCCCTAGAGAGTAACATGGATAACTTCTAGCACTAGTTCATTATATGTACAGAGTTTTTACCAGAAAGTTATTTCTAATCTTCCTGAGTAATACGTACGAGTCTTCCTTTATTTAATAGGGGTCGACGTTGATACATATAATGTTGACAGCTTCAGTTTGACTTCATGTAAATGCAGACCATGCTAGGCAACATATTGCCTAGTTGACCAAAACTTCTCCATGTAACACTCTTGAGGAGACAGGGTGAAGCAATAAATTGAAGCTTATCAAAAAGATCTGGCGAAGACTTCAGACAAAAACTATGCTTTCAACTGTTGTTGCTATCTCATCTATACATACTGGTAGCTATGATCAGGAAACTTAAAAGACATGTGGTAATGAATACCCAGCAACAGGACCAAACAACAGATTGAGAGTTTCCGAAGTTCATAAAATGAAACAAACTCTGTGTTATTGATAAGAAATTCAGAGCATGGCAGGAGAGTTGGAGAGTTCCCCCTACAGAAGTTGTCATTTCAGATTTGTTTTATTCCACAAGAACAGTACACAGAACTCGGGTTTTGAAAATGAATGTGAAAAACAGTTTTTATGTGATTGTCATGTAACCACAATCACAGCTTTTGCAGTTTTAAAAAAAATTGCGAAAATATTGTATGCTCTATAATCTTTTAATACTTACATAGGTTGAGACGTGATATGATGATTTGTTTATATGTGATATTTATTATGATTTCCCAATTAATTCATCAGAACTGAATTCAACTACCATAATAAATCAGTTCTATTTAAAAATGAAATTATTGTTTCAGAGACTAGTAAAGACCAATCCATATCAAATGAGGATGATTTTTTAGAGAAAAAAGGAAGAAACGAATACGTACTCACAAACGAAAATCCTCCAAAGATTTACCCAGTCGAAGACTTGAGCGACGACGACATCCCAAAAGCAAATTGCAAAAAGTGCACAAAAAAGCCACACATACCAAGAGATCCCTATCAAGTGGAAAAAAATAAAGAAGTAACAAATAATAATGAAATACGTAGTAACCCTGTCGAAGAGAGTGCTATTCGCCTAGCACCTGTCAGGAAAGAGTATGTCTGGATTCCCTCAGACTCGATACAACCAGATATTTCTCGAAATCCTTCTAAAGAAGAAAAACCTATCGAATTGACATCTGTCACCAAAGAGTATGTTGGAAAAAACACTCCAGTTTGGATCCCGTCAGATTCAGAAAAATCCGATGTTAGTCATGAACCTACAAGGGATCATATTTGGATACCTTCGGATTCAGAACAACCTCAAATCAGTCGAGTAGAAAAACCAAATGATTTCAAACCGATCAAGGAATATATGAAAAATAACGTTCCCGTTTGGATTCCCTCCGATTCACAAAACAACGAGATGATTCGTGACACTGCTACCCAAGAAAGACCTATGGACTTGAAAGGTGCTCCAAAAAAATATACGGCGGAAAATGTTCCCGTTTGGATTCCTTCTGATTCGAATCAATCCGGGATTATTGGCAATTCTGCTGGTGAAGAAAAACCATTGAACGTGAACCCAGTTACCAAAGAATATATTTGGATTCCTTCAGAAACAAAAAAACCCGTTAGTCATTTTGAATCTGTTCACGAAGAAAGGCCTTTTAACTTACAAGTTGACAACAAAGAATATGTTGAAAAGGATTCTCCAGTTTGGATTCCCTCAAAATCTGATCAATCAAGTATTCGTCATTACAAAGATGAAATGGAAAGGCCTATCGTGATTCGTCGTAACACTGCTGAAGAGGAAAAGCCTCTCAACCTACCTGTTCCCAATAAAGAACACTCAAGAAAAGATGGGTCTATTTGGATACCCTCAGATTCAAAACAAACAGAAATTAGTCATGTCCCAGTAGTAAAAAAATCTCCTGGTTGGATTGAGAAACAGAGACCTCTCGACTTATCATCTGTAAATAGAGAAGATTTTGGTATACCCAAGCAACCATTGATTGATAGTGACTCTGTTAAAGAAGAAAGACCTATTAACTTATTACATACTTCAAAAGAACACATTGAGAAAAATGTTCCTATTTGGATTCCTTCAGATGCAGAACAGTTTGAGAATGGTCATTTTCCAACGAAAGATGAAAAACCTATTGACTTACCAGATGTCTTGAAAAAATATATTGTGAAGGATGGTCACGTCTGGATTCCCCTGAAATTTCACCAATCTGAAATCCGTCGTCACTCTAGTGGACAAGAAAGTCCAATTCATTTACCAGACAAAACCAAAGAACATTTTTGGATACCTTCAGAGTCACAACATGGGAATCATCTTAACCTCAATGAAGAGAAACATTTCAACATGCTAGAGAATAATAAAGAATACACCAGGAAAGATGGATCTGTTTGGATCCCATCAGATTCTAAACAACTCCAGATTAGTCGTGTCCCGGTTGAAGAGGAAAAGCCTCTCAACTTACCAGTTGCCAATGAACAAAACTTCAAGAACGACTTTTCTGTTCAGGTTCCGTCAGATTCACAATTTGTAATCCGTCGCACTCCTGCCGAAGAGGAAAGGCCCATCAACTTATCAAATTCCTCTAAAAATAATATTGGAAAGGACGTTTCTCTATGGATTCCTTCAGATTCAAAACAATCCGAAACCAAGCAATCCCCTGATGAGGAAGAAAAACGAATAGATATACCAGCTGTCAATGAATACAATTTTAAGAAAAATACTCCTGTTTGGATTCCGTCCGATTCAACACAACGTGATGAAAAAAAAGAAGTTATTCATAAATATGAGTCAACCTCTGACATAGAAAATCTTTCGAAATTCACTTCTGCTTCAGATAAGGATTCCACCAGTTCATTTCATAGAAAAAATGAAGAAGGGGGAAATCTATCAACCACTGAAGAAAAACCCATCGTTTTGGGTGACATTCATAAAAAAAACCCAAGTTCACCTTATCCAGTAGAAGAGGAGAAACCCATTTCAATACCACAAATCAACAGAGAGCAACCTTCATCCCTATATCCAGTTTCTAAAGAAATGCCAATTCTTATTCCTCATGCTGACAAAAATGATATCATTATGATAGCGCCAACTTATGACAAAAAACCAGTGTTACTGCCTTCCATGCCACACTATCCAGAATATACTGATGCTTGGTATTCTGAAGTTAGTCCCGAACAACATTTCATTGATGAAGGATGGTTAAATAAGTCACTGGTACCATCCCATTGCCAAAAATGTGGTCAAAAACCGAAATTATTGGTGTCCTACCCCATTTTTCAGGAACCACGACGTTATTTGGACACTATATGGGTTGGAGGCTGTCCTTGTTGTCAACGTAAAGGCTTCTGTGATTGTTGTCAGAGCTACAGAAATCCGAACGTTCCATTCGGTGAAAGATTTCCTGCTGACGTTGATTCTCTTCATCAAGTAATGAATTTGAAAAATCCATATGAAAGTATTCAATACAACCCAGCAAGTTATTCGGCTGGATATTCATCATCTTTAGCCGCCGGGTATTCCGCTGAAATATCTCAGATTGGAAATCAGAAACCGAAAGTGAACTTGGATGGATACCGGTCCTCTTGTGGATCAGGGTACTACTCAGATCCTTCCAGAGATATTTACTATAAGGAGCCAACAGTTGTCGATGTTGTAAGAACACCTAATCCATACAAACCAATTTTAGAACATACTCAGCTAGAGCAACCCCAACTGTATAAGATTGTTCGTAAGTACAATATAGTTCCAAAACAAGTTACTCCATTAGTGGTCACCGATTTGGTTTCAACTAATATGTTGCTTTGCCAGAAACATAAAAATCCCAGCAGGTGCCAAACAACATGTCACAGAGAGTATGTTCCTGCCAGAAATATTATTCAAATGGTACCGACAAGTCATTTCGTCCCTTGCAGAAGCTCGCGAGAAAAAAGGGCGAGAAGTATTGAATATTAGTGACATTATATCTTAGTTTGTTGACTATTTATTTTGTTACTTCAGTTGTTTTTGCATTAATTTTGTTAATAAAATTTTTTTGAAATTTATATTATAGTGTTTTTTGTTTGTATATCTTCTGGATGATAAAAAATTGGAAATGAAACTTTCTATATTTTTTGCCACTTTCATTTGTAACTATCAGAAAGTTTCATTTCTCATTTTTCATGATAATCTTCCACCACGTAGTAACGGCTATATCAATCAATTTATCTTCTGGGTTATTTAAACATAATCAGATAATCTGATATCAAAAAGAGGTGGATATCTTTGTAAAGATGATATGGAAAAACATGAATACCATCAAAAAAATTAAAACTAGCTACTAGAATAGTGAATTATTTAGAGTCAAATAATATACTATGTAATAATCAATATGGATTTAGGAAAGATCGTTACATTGAAACCGCTTCCTATGATTATCTCAATAACATATACTCCGAAGTTGATGCTGATAGTTTTGTAATTACTATTTTTTTGTGATCTGTCAATGGCATTTGACACTGTTTCATCAGATTTTCTATATATAAAGTTGGAGAGGCTGACTTGGATAAAATCCTACATGAGTGGTCGGCATTTGACAGTCAAATATAACAAAACTGTGTCCGAGGAACATGATGTGACAATAGGAGTTCCTCAGGGATCAGTACTGGGACCTTTACTATTTGTGGTATTTGTTAATGATCTCTTAGAACATGTTAACAATTGCCACATAACTATGTTTGCAGATGATACCACAATGTCAATCACTGGGTCTACACTGGAAGATGTATTAACAAGAGTCAAAGAGGTTATTGATAGATTTACGTCATGGTGTGAATGCAATCACTTGATATTAAATACCTCCAAATCTGTTTCGATGAAATTTTTTAACAGAAAAAATGATATTCCAGATGGAGTTGATATTACTGATGGAATAGAGATGTCACATGATGTTAAATTT